>VDFB02111259.1:0-39658 GCA_007258455.2 Sequoia sempervirens | reverse complement strand
CCCTTAAACACTCAACCCTAAACCCTGAACCCTTAAACCCTCTACCCTTTACCCTCAACCCTAATCCCTGAACCCTTAAACCCTTAAACCCACTTAGTAAACTCTCTACCCTAATCCATCAACCCTCTTGACCCTTAATCCCTGAACCCTTAAACCCTAATCCCTCAACCCCAATACCCTCTACCCTATACATTGGACCCTCAACCCTAATCCCCTAACCCTATACCCTCAATCCTCTTCCCTCAACCTTAAACCCTCAACCCTCAACCCTCTACCCTCAACCATAATCCATCAACCCTTAAACCCTTAAACCCACTTAGTAAAATCTCTACCCTAATCCCTCAACCCTCTTGACCCTTAATCCCTCAACCCTTAAACCCTAATCCCTCAATCCCTATACCCTCTACCCTATACATTGGACCCTCAACCCTAATCTACCAACCCTATACCCTCAACCTTAAACCCTCAACCCTCAACCCTCTACCCTCTACATTAAACCCTCAAACCTCAATTCTCAACCTTTAACCCTTAATCCCTCAATCCTCAACCATTAAACCCTAAACCCTCAACCTCAATACCCTATACCTTATACATTGGACTCTCAACCCCAATCCTTCAACCATATGTACCCTCAACCCTAATCCATCAACCCTATACCCTCAACCCAATACCCTAATCCCTCAACCCTACAGGTCATCAATACTATACCCTCTATTCTCAACCCTCTACCCTATACATTGGATCATCAACCCTCATATATCTATTTCCCTCCCTCCTCTTCTCTCCTTCTCTCTATCTCACTTCTTCCTCCATCTCTCTATCCATCCATCCATCCCTCTCTACCCTAATCCCTCAACCCTTAAAACCTTAAACACTCAACCCTAAACTCTAAACCCTCAATCCTCTACCCTTAAACCCTCAAACCTCTACCCTCTAATTCTCTCATTTCAACCCAATACCTCTAACACCCTAAACCCTAACTCACAACCCCTATACCTCTACCCTATACATTGGACCCTCAACCCTAATCCCTAAACCTCAACTCCTAAACCCCAACCATCTACCTCAACCTCAACCTCTTTTAAACCTCGGGACCTCAACCCCTATAATTTCTACCCTATACATTGGACCCTCAACCCTAATCCTCTAATTCTATACCCTATACCCTCAATCCTCTACCTCAACCTTAAACCCTCAACCCTCAACTCTTAAACCCTAAACCCTTAAACCCTCTACCCTATACATTAAACCCTCAACCCTCAATTCTCAACCCTCAACCCTTAATCCCTCAACCCTCAATCCTTAAACCCTAAACCATCAATCCCTATACCATCTACCCTTTACATTCAAACCTCAACCTAATCCTTCAACCATATACCCTCAAACCTATACCCTAAACCCTCTACCCTCAACCCTAAATCCTTAACCCTAAACCATTTAACTCTAAACCCTTAAACCTTCTACCCTATACCCTCAACCAAATACCCTCTACCATCGACCCTAACCCCTTAACCCTCAACCCTTAAACCATAATACCATAGAAACCATCAAACCTATAGGTCCTCCACCCTAATCCCTCAACCCTATACCCTCAACCCCTATCACTTTCTCTCTATCTATACATCTTACCTCTCCCTCCATCCCTCTCTCCTATCCTCTCTAATTGTCTCTATCTACCCTCTCCCTCTTTCTACATACCTCTCGTTCAATCAATCCCTACCACCCTCTCTTGCTCCCTCTATCTATCTCTCTCTATCTCCCTCTCACTCTCTCCCACTCCCTCTCTCTCCCTCTCTCTTAGGTCTCTCCCTCCCACCCCCTCTCTCTCTTTGGTCTCTCCCTCTGGAAACCTACCTAGGTAAATCTCTCTCTCTTTCCCCTCTCTATCTATCCCTCCCACCCTACCTAGGTAAGTCCCTCTCACTCCACTCCCCTCTTTCTCTCCCTCTATTAGGCCACTTCCTCCCATACCCTCTCCCTCTCTCAGGTATCTCACTCACACTCCCTCTCTCTCGCACTCCCTCTCACCTCCATCACACTCTCAAGTCTCTCCCTTTGGCAACCTACCAACATAACTCTCTCTTTCTCTCTCTCTCTCTCCCCCCTCTCTGTCTCTCCCTCCCTCCCTCCCTCCCACCCTACCTAGCTAAGTCCCTCTCACTCCAACCCCTTCTCTCCCTCTCCCTCTCTCTTAAACTCTCACTTACACCCCCCCTCCTCTCTCCCCCTCCCTCTCCCCCTGCCCCTCCCTCTCCCCCTCTCACCCTACCTAGACAACTCTAGATCTCTCTCTCACTCTCCCTCTTAAAATTATCCTTCCCTCTAAAGACATACATAAATACATACATACTTACATACATACAAGCATAATACATATGTACATACAATCCTACATACATACTAGAATACATGTACATGTGTAGATACAATCTTACATACATATAGGCATACATACAATATACGTGCATTGATACATATAGGCATACATACATGACATACAAGCATACGTGTACATACAAACATACAAATATATAAACATACATTCAATAGAGTAGAATTTAACATAGAGCAAGACATAACATGAGCACGTTATACCGCACTCACGTTAGTCTTACTAGACATGTTCCCCACAAACACAAAAAACCATGTCAAAACTGAGATATAACGTGCGTGTGCGTTATATCTTGCTTTGGGAATCCCCAAGCCTTGGGATTGGTATTTTCCTTGGAATACCAACCCAAAGGCTTGGAGGGAATTTGCAATGACCAAAGATATGTTCTTACAAATTCTACAATATTTCACATAATCGGGTTCGTGTTCACTGTCAGGATTGCACATGGTTCAATATCAAACAAATTGAACATCTGGGTAATGTTAGGTTCTCTCTTAGCTATCCAACAATGTAATTTTTTTCAGTTTCTAACAATGTTAAGCCTTTCATCCATTATTTCTTTTTTTTGTGTCTCTTTTTTAGCAAAAAGCAATGTTTGGTGTTTTTTCGTTATAAATTAACTGTTCATCAAAATTTTAAATAAATTACATTTTTAGAAACTAGACTCCATTCTACAATTTTTTTTTTATAAAATCAATTAGTTTCCAAAATTTGTAGGGGTAGCACGACCAAATTTTTTTTTTTCAGGAAGTGTCCACTTCGAAAATTAGTAAAAAATCAAATATTCATTAAAATATTATTAGAAAAATTGTGCATCAACTACATACTGTTAGCTAACTTCTGACTGTAGCGATTTTAAAAATACTAAAAAAGTTCACCGTGCTAGGGTCGCACAAGAGTTGCTATGTTATGTTTTTCTGAAAAACAACACCAATTTGTGTACATCCCTCTTTTGAACCCCTTAATCTCAACCATTTTCAAAATAAATTAGTATTTTAGAAAGTAGACTTGGAGCACTTCGATCCTTGTTTTTGTTCCATCTCAGAATTTTGAGTGTAACTATCCTCAATTTCACGTCCAAGGTCAGTATTTCCTAATTTCAGAAAAAAAGTGGCCACTTAAGCCCCCTTTTTGGGAACCATCTTTGTGCACTTACCCATTTTCAACAAGATAATGGTGTGTCAATATATTATGGAGAGCATGTATTTTCCTCTCCATTCCACGAAAATGCAAATTTTATGCCTCTCTACCAACAATACCAAACTAGGAATGCTCTTGATGTATTCCAAATAACCTTGCTACAACAAGTTATATTAATCTTTCTAATACTTGCCTCCCATCCAACCTTAATCATTTTTCTTAGCAACCTAACTATTCTTATCATCAATCTCAAGAGGCTTATTTTTCTCCTAACTAGCATTCTTATCCTCTTAGTTAGAATCAAAATATGAAAAATTTAGAAAAAAATTGCATCAAAGACAAATGCTAAATTTTTAAGAACATTTTAAGGCTATTATTAGAGAGTAGGAGTATAACCTACATTAGGAGGAGCTTTCTTGTCAAGATTATAGTCATGAGAAAGAAATAGAAACATAGAGAAAATAACTTGAGGAGAGTCTTACAAGGCAGATTGTTGCTAAGGAAGAATAAATCAAATAATTGGGAGCTAGGGAGAAACAAATCATGCAAGAAACTAATTTAGCCTTCCAAGTTCTTGCCTTCAAAATACCAAGTTTCATAGGTTCCCATCCCTTGCAACAACATGTACTTGTACATATCCAGTTTCTATCCCATCTAAACAACCCTCTCAAGAGCCTTTTCTTCCTCAACAGACTTAATAAAACCTTCAGTTTCCTTTGCAAGAGCCTATACCAAATTTATTTTCTTATCCTAGCACCATCTTACTCTTCAAAAATATCATATTGTTTGGCAAGCTAGTTGATTTAATGAATAGGAGAGATAAATGTTTAATGAAGAAGAGATGTTGCCTACTATGTGTGAGCCCCCATATGTTTTGAAGATTGACATTTTAGACATGTTGTAAGATGAAGAGAAGTATAATCAGTTGCAGCAACACATCACTGAGGCAATGGGTGATACAGATGGGGAAAATTTGGTGATTTTGTTTGATGAAATCCCTTGTTTTATTAACAAAGATGAAGAGAGAACATCAAAGCCAAAAACAACAAAATATTTAGAGAAATAGGAAGATACCAATGAACTTTAGGAGTTGTTGGTCCATGAAGATAAGTTTAAGAATAAAGAAGAAAATAAAGACAACATTTTTTTAGAGAATGAAGATATTGACATAAATGGGATTATTGATCAAGTTGAACAAGATATCAACATGAACCAATGATCCAAGAAAAAAAAACTTGATGTTTCTTCAAACCTCTGAGAAAGATGCTATGAAGTCAAGATGAACCATATCATGAAGAAAAGAAGGGAGCATCTTGATGAAGCCCTTGTTTGGGATGAGCTAGAATTTTTTGTTCAGATTTTGACATCAATCAGTCTTCTCCTAATTTAAAAATTCATGAGAAAATTGAGCCTAAGGAAGAAGTGCCTATGCTTTTATATGATCCATAAGAAGTAAATATTTATATTCAACCATTTTTTAAAGAATTAGATCCCAAGCATCAAACCAACACTAGTTGTGTCGACATCACTTTCTCAAGAGGATACCCTATTAGGCATCTAGCTATGTTGGAGACATATGAGACACCCCATGTTGTGCTTACTCCTAAACATGAAGTTGAATATCAGGAGGGGTAGAATTGGCTTTCCCATCCACTTCAAGACAACTATAATTGCAATCAATTCAAGTGGGTAAGTGAGTTTGTTTGCATCCTTGGAGAGGAATTTCAATAGGTGATCAAGCACCTATCCCTCTTGCATCTCTTGTAGGCTGCTCATAAGCATGTGGTACATCTTAAACTAATCATAAGGGGGAGATATTTTGAATAGCTATTCAATGGATTTGTTTGAGTATTTTTTTCTATTGGTTAGTTTAGGTTAAGTTAGGTTTGTTTTGTTGTTCTTCTCCAAGTGCACTCTGCATATTGTGTTTTTTGTTGTGTTTGATTATATTGCAATTAGAGGCTTTCCCTTTTATACAATTGTTTTAGGCCCTTGTTATTTTATGTCCAATGGTTTGTTAAGGTTTTCTAGATCCCATGTTTAGCAAAAAAACATCTCACAGAAGTCACCAAAATGTTGTCACTTTGTGCCCCCTTGTATTTCCCATCAATTATAGCTAATTTGAGAAATCTAACTAGGTTTAATGCTAAATATGCCGAAAAATTTGTCACTTTGTGCTCCCTTGCATTTCCCTTTAGTTATAATTTATGTAATAAATCTAAATGGGTTAATCATGCATAGGTGTTCCTTTGGTGTTTGTGGTTGCCCTTCCTAATCTTCAATCAAATATCCATTTGAAATTTTTTCTCTATTACATTACATTCTTGACAATTATGTCCTTCATGTAAGGAAATTAGAGTAGCAAAAATAATTTCCTACACCAATCTTGAGAAGAGATATTATGCAAATTTTAAAATTGATCTAACAGTTACAAAAAAATCTAAAAACACATTCATAGCAGAACATAAACAATGAACACAAGATATACGTGGGGAAAACCCTTTCAGGTGAAAAACCCCACACTCCAAACCCTGCTCAATGTATTTCAAATCCAACAAGATTGCATACACTTGCAAAGCAAGTCTTTTATAGGAGTATCACCAGTAAACAATTCTGGAAGAATTCTGGCAACAATTTGATAGCATAACAGTACATGCAAACTCAACACCACAAACTACTCCTCAAGCCTTCAATTTATAGACGTTTGGAAATACAAGAAACCATATGTGGTTTACAAAACTATGTGCAAAACCTCTCATGAGGTGTATTGCCCAAAAATGCAAGATTTTGGTCTAAAATTAGGCTCTCACGTCCACAATATTCTCCATGATTTTTTACCCTCAAAGATGTCATAATATCTCTAAAAATAATCCTTCCATGATATACTATCACATGGAAATATTTTGACAACTGATATTTCTATTTTCAAAGCACCGACAAAGTAAAATAGTTGTAGGAAAATCTTAAATGAAAATAAATCAAATCTACGAAAATAGCAAGGTTGAGACATCTCATTTCCAACATTCTCCCACTTGTCGAATACCTTGCGAGAGCCAAGGGTCATGGATCAACTGCTAGGGGCCAAAAGGCCCATAGACTCGGAACACCAACTAAATTTCACTATGCTCACGGGCTTAGTTAATGCATCTGCAACATTTACCACTGTCTCTACCTTTTCCAACATCACCCTACCATCCTCGACCATATCTCTCATGAAGTGATATTGAACATCAATGTGGTTGGTCCTGGCATGAAAATTTGGGTTCCTCACAAGGAAGATTGCACTTTGACTGTCACAATAAAGTGTAACTGTACCCTATTTCAATCCAATATCTAAACACAAATGCTTAAGCCAAATGGATTCTTTGCAGGCATGAGTAGTTGCCATGTACTCTTCCTTAGTAGTGGACAAAGCGACCACATCCTATCGCTTGCTCATCCAATTGATTGCACCACCATTAAGAGTAAACACATATGCACTGGTGGACCTTCTGCTATCGACATCACCAGCCTAATTTGAATCCACAAAACCATGATTACTTAGGGAATGTTGATCTCTTGTACCATGAAAACATATAGAGTACTTTGTTGTACCTCACAAATATCTAAAGACCCTCTTAACTACATCCCAATGCACTCTTCTAGGATTAGATATAAAACGAGAAAGAACTCCCACTGCTTGGGAAATGTCTAGTCTTGTACAGACCATAGCATACATTAAGCTTCCAACTGCACTCTGGTAAGGCACCCTACTCATGTCTTCCATCTCCAATGGGGATGTAGGACATTGTGAAATAGAGAGCTTCATTTCCAATGTAATAGGGACACAAAATGGTTTACAATCCTGCATGTTGTACCTTTGCAAAATAGAACATACTTACTCTGGCTAATCCATAGCTTTCTGTTCTCACGATCTCTTCTAATCTCCATCCCAAGTATGTGTTTTTCTACACCAAGATCTTTCATTTTGAATTTCATAGAGAGCTGAGATTTCAATTATGCAATCAAACCTTTTCCTTTCCCAATAAACATGTCATCAACATATAAAGCAATTACCAAGAAACAATAACCATCAGATTTAAAAATACACAGTGATCAAATTTAGATTGCACAAATCCCAAAGTCATCACATATGTATCGAACTTCTGGTACCACATCCTAGGACTTTGTTTAAGGCCATACAAAGATTTATTTAACTTACAAACCAACTTTCTTTTACCTTTTACCATGTAGTGCTTTGGCTATGTCATATAAATTTCTTCCTCCAAATCACCATGAAGGAACACAGTTTTCACATCCATTTGTTCCACCTCTAGATCATAAGCTGCTACAATAGATAATAAAAAACAAATAGATGTCATTTTAGCAATAAGAGACAAAATATCATCATAATCAATACCCTCAACCTGAGAGTATCCCTTCGTAACCAACCGTGCCTTATACTTTTCAAAATTTTCTTCTAAACCAATCTTTTTCTTAAACACCCATTTACATCCAACAGGTTTCTGACCTTCAGGAAATGGTACAAGGTCCCATGTATCATTCCTTTTAAGAGCTACCATCTCTTCATCCATGGCTATTTTCCAGGACTCTCAATCATTCATACCCAAAGCCTCTTGCACAAATCTTGGTTCATCAATGTTAGTACTCAAAGAAAATATACACTTCCAATCATCAGGTGAATACCCATACCTTTGAGGTAGTTTCCTTTGCCTTGTAGACTTTCGAACAAGTTGAGGTGGAGGTTCTTCCACTTCTTCCTCCTCTTCTGAATATTTAGAGCTTGATGAGCTCTCCTCAACTTCTTGTCTATTTTGGGGTCTCAATTCAACTTCCTCGGGCATAGAAGGAAGTTGAACCACATTGTTTTTCTATTCAATTTCTTTATGTTGTTCTAGCTGAAAATTAATAGGAGAAGATTTAGTCTCTAAAAATAACACTTCTAGAATAAATTACCTTTTGTGCAACAGGGTCCCAAAGCTTGTATCCTTTCACACCATAGTTGTAGTTGATGAAGATACATTTGACAGCCTTAGAATCTAACTTTGTTCTCTTCTCCTTAGGCACATGTGCATATGCCTCACAACTAAAAACTCTCATATGTCTAAGTGAAGGCTTTTTCCTCGACCATGCCTCCATTAGCGTTTTATCAATAAGCGCTTATGTAGGAGATCTATTTATTAAATAACAAGTAGTAGCAACAACTTTAGCCCAAATTTTTTGTTCTAGATTAGCTCCACTCAACATGCTCCTAGCTTTCTCCATCAACGTTCTGTTCATTCTTTCTGCAACTCCATTCTATTGCGAATAATACGGAATTGAATTTTGTCTTTTAATCCCGCAATCTGTACATAATCTGTCAAAGTCTACAGAGCAGTACTCATCGCCATTTTCAGTCCTCAAACATTTAATTTTCTTTCCAGTTTGAGTTTCTACCATAGCCTTGAACTCCTTAAAACAATTGAAAACTTTAGATTTACTCTTTTAAAAATATACCCATGTTCTCCTACTAAAATCATTAATGAAAGTAACATAATAAACTGATTTACCAATAGAAGCAACATCAACAGGACCAAATAAATCAGAATGAATAAGATCCAAGATACTTGAATACTTATGAGAGGAGGAGTAAAACTAAACACAATTTTGTTTACCATAAATACAATGTTCACAAAAATCAAACTCTAGATTGCAATCATTCAACCCCTCAACAAGGTTCATATTTTTCAATGCTTTTAAACCCTTCTCTCCAATGTGGCAAAGCCTTCGGTTCCATAACATGGTATTCTTTGTAGGAAAATTTGATTCGGTAGACATAGCACCTTTGGGTACCCAAAAGCCACAACCATCCACAGAAGAGGAAACCATCTTTTTTTTTAGCAAAGTAGTTTCTGGCTTAATCTTATCAGAAGTTCTATTGCATTCAACCGTGCATGCATCGAGATGGTACAATGTACCCAATTTGCTTCCTCTCACTATCACCATAGCACCTCTCACTATTTTCACACTTGCTTCAGAAATCTATACATGCACACTCGCAACTATTAGCTTGCTAACAAATAATAAATTTCTTGCTAGTCCTGGGATATGCAAGACACCATCAAATCATCTAACTCTACCATCAAAATTTTTCACATGAATACTACCATGGCTGACAATATCAAGGAAAGAGTCATCACCCAAATACACCTTACCACCATCATAGTTTTCATACTTACTAAACCAGTTTCTGTTAGGAGTAATGTGGAAAGATGCACCTGATTCTATCAACCATACATTATCACCTGCACGAGTGGCCAAGGCTGTAATAAAGGCATCTCCATCTTCCTTTTCAGACTCAGAATCATAATCTTGCTTCTTCTTCTTCTTATTTTTCTTCTCTTCTTTACATTCCTTTCGAAAGTGTTCGGGTTTTCCACAGTTCCAGCATATTGTCTTGGACTTACTAGGAGATTTTGATATCCCCTTGTTTTTGGACTTCGAATGGCCATGTTGCTTCTCATCTTTGCCTCATTCTTTTTGTCTTCCTTGAACACTCAAAGCCTCTTTGGTATTCAGAGAGACTTTCCTTCTCATCTCTTTAGAGAGTAGAGAACCAACAACATCCTTCATCTTCAAGATGACATAAGTGCTCCCAATGGCTATGACTAGGCTATCCCATGAGTCTGGCAATGAACTCAACAAATTTTGGCACCTTTCTTCTTCGTCCATCTTAACTCCAACTGAGTTCAACTAAGTCACTAGCATATTGAATGTTTCCAGATGCTCAAAAATTCATCTACCTTCTTCCATTCTCAAGAAATACAACTTCTTCCTCAAGAAAATCTTATTTACTAGGGATTTGGCTTGGTATATCTCACCCAACTTCTTCCAAAGATTCTTCGAAGTGGTTTCTTCGTAGATATTTATCAGGATTGAATATGCAAGACATAGTCTAATGAGACCTTTAGCTTGTCTATCCATTACATCATATTTTGCAACCAAAGTTGGATCTGTAGGCCTCTGGACATTTTCATCCACTACATCCCATAGATCTCGATCAATCAACAAATCTTCCATTTTCAACTTCCACATTTCAAAGTTTGTGCTAGAAAACTTCTCTACCTCAATCGCCCCAGATGTGTTCACCATTTAGAAAAGATATTTGCAACAAGATCACAAAGTATCCTCTACACAAGCTCCCACTCAAACCTTGATTAACACAAAAAACCCAACAACCCACAATTGAAACCAAAGGTGATCAAGCTTTGATACCACTTGTAAGGAAATTAGAGTAAGGTGTTGTCATAATAGTGGTTTACAATTCCTTAGAGGAATGAATTTTAGCTGAAATCACATATTTTTAAAAAATATAATGATTTAAGCCTTAAAAAGTTCCATTTTAAGGATTCCAATTGAAGAGGGTTTGATCAAATCACCTTAGATCAAACCCCCTTGGATAGAACCTCACTAGTTTTAAACCATACCTATAAATGCGTCTCCTTTACACCTATCAAAATGCTGATAAAAAACACTTTTGATTTAGCTTTGGGGGATCAAATGAATTCATTTAAAATTTATTTCAAATGATTATGGTATTCCTCAGAACAAGCTATCCAATGAATATAATTTTAATATGTTTTAGTTTTGTTATGTATTTGTTTTTTAAGTTTTATTAAACATAGGTTTTTCATCGAAAATGAATTTCTTTGTTCTTCACATGTGGAAAAATAGAAGATTATCAAAAAAAAATTGAAAAATATGAGTGCACCAGATATTGAAGTCCTTGATCCAACAAAAATAAAAATAAAAAATTGACATATACAAAAAGTTAGCGCTATATCGTATGGTCTGAATTGTAATTCGTTTTACTTTGAAACTTGATTAAGGAAAAAATATTCAATAAAAAACTATCTAACCAAGTGGAAGCACTAGATATCAAAGTTACAAATCTAAATTTGAAAGAATTAGAATTTTATCCTTCATGGAAAAAAAGTTATGCTATACGGTGTGCCACTTTTTAAAAATGTTGTTTTCTGAAAAAAATCAATTTTCGTGGGAGATGGAAAAAGAAGTGCAATTTGATTCCAAAAATTTTGAAAAAAATATTTTTAGAATCTATAGACAAAATTTGATGAGACTCTAGTTTGCACCATCTTCAAATTCCTCACAGTTTAACCGCTATAGGTGCCCGAATGTGAATATTTAGTTAAAAATAATAATTTCAGTGTCTAGTTTGGCCAAAAATTGTAAACCACTATTATGGGATCACCCAGTAGCGAAAACAATTTCCCATGCCAATCTTGAGAAGAGATATTATGCAAACTTTAAAACTGATCTAAAAGTTACAAAAAAATATAGAAACACATTCATAACAAAAATTACAATGAACACAAGATATACGTGGGGAAAACCCTTTCAGGTAAAAAACCCCACACTCCAAAGCCTGCTCAATGTATTTCGAATCCAACAACAAGATTACATACACTTGCAGAGCAAGTCTTTTATAGGAGTATCACCAGTAAACAATTCTAGAAGAATTTTGGTAGCAATTTGACAACATAATATTACTTGCAAACTCAACACCACAAAATAATCCTCAAGCCTTCAATTTACAGACCTTTGGCAATATAAGAAACCATTTGTGGTTTACAAAACCATGTGCAAAACCTCTCATGAGGTGTATTGCCCAAAAATGCAAGATTTCGGTTTAAAATTAGGCTCTCACGTCCACAATATTCTCCTTGATTTTTGACCCTCAAAGATATCATACTATCTCTAAAAATAATCCTTCCATGATATACTATCACATGGACATCTTTTGACAACTGATATTTCTATTTCAAAGCACCGACAAAGTAAACCAGTTGTAGGAAAATCTTAAATGAAAATAAATCAAATCTACGGAAATAGCAAGGTTGACACATCTCATTTCCAACACTTTGTGACCTCTTACTATCATCTACGATCTTGAGCCTCTCAGGGCTAGCCTTTGTCTTTATCATCCATTGACTCCTTTCACCTCCCCTTTCAATCCACAAGATATTTCTTCTCCCTCTTCTTCTCTTCTCTTCCCACTCTCCTTTCAAACCATAGGAAAATTCTCTTCTTTTTCTACTCTCTTTCTAGAAAATTCCTCCACCTCTCTCTCCTTTCTCTATGGTATCACCTTCTCTTGTTTCCAATTAATTAAATACATATTTATATCCCTTTCATGTAACTAATTCTTTTTATTATCAGTTAAGAAAGATGGTTAAAGTTCCCTTAAAATTTCAAAAACTAAGGATATTTTCATAACTTGTATTTACTTGTTGGAAATCTAAGGGATTCGCAAACCATGTCAAAATTTGACAAGGGTTTCAAAACTAGGTTAGAAATCCAACCTCTCTTTAAGAGCTTCTAAATTTCCTCCACCATGTTTGTCATGCATCCTTGAAGTCTTTCCTTGATTTTCATAAAAGTTGTGATATGTTTGTTGCATTTTGATAAGGTTTTGACAACCTTGTCAGGTATTGATGAGTTTGTGACAACCTCATAGGGAATCAACATTGGTTTTGAAACAAACTTCAATTTTTTAAGCTCCTTTAAAAAAAAAATTCTTCCTTATATTTGCAACAAGATATTGATTTTGGGACTGTTGATGTCACTACCAAATAATCTTCTATTCAATTCACCAGAGGTTTTGAGTAGCAGTTTGGGTTCCGAAAAGGTTATGGAAACCATGTCGTAGTTGATGAGGTTGGACAACCTTGTTGGGAGCCAATGTAGGTTTTGAAACTATGACATATCATTGATGTTGTTCTTTAAAATTATTTATTTCACTTTCATAATGAGTTGGAATCTTTCATCAACAACAGAGATGAATTCAAGAACCAAAGTTTTATTTAATGCAAACATTTTTTTATCAACAAGGAGGTTGCATAATGACTATCAAGTCCTGATAGGGTTATGTCAGGTCCAACGAGGTTGTGACAACCTTTTTGAGATTTGATGTAGGTTTTGAAACCTCTCGATTCTACCGACAATCGTAAACTTAGAATAACTTGGCCAACTTGAAATTGAATTTTTTATAAGTAGCTACTAAAACCAACAAGAGCACAAAAAAACTTAAAATAGACTAAAAATGAAATCTATTTTTTTTGTAATGCAAGATTTGCATGTAAACTTTGTAACAGCATATTCGGCTATAGTTTTAAAAATTCAACTGTCAACTAACTTTCAACTGAATTGCAACTAACTTGTTTTCGAAACTAGGGTTTCCAAATTGTTTCCAACTAATTCAAACATGCAACTATCTTTTGAATTTTAAGTTTCAGCTGACATGTAACAACTAACTGATTCACCAATTGTTTTACGGAAGATCAATAACTGAATAACTGTCAAACTAGGGTTTCCTTTGCAATGAGATGGAAAAGAGAACCAATTCTAATGTCGTTACATTATACAACTCATCAACTAACTTTTAAACAACCAATTCCAACTGAAAGGAAAACTATTAATTGTAAACATATACATAAATTACGAAAAGATATAACTACTTTTCTTGCTTCCAAAAAATAACGAACAAATACTACAACTATAAAACAAATGTAACAATTGCCTTTCTTAGGGTTTAAGAAATGGAAACAACTGCCAAATTTTATTCAGCTATAACTAACTAACTAAACCATCTAGGGTTCCCATTATACCAATTAATGAACAAAGGAAAAGAAATATCTTCTTTATATTCATTAACTAAATTCAGAGCTTTCATTTCAACAGAATGATTCAAATAACTGTTTAACTGTAGAATCTTACAACGAACATTTAACATAAAAGAATATCATTCATTGTATAAATGAAAGTAAAATTTAATGAGCATTACATGTACCTAGATTTATGAGTGAAAAAGGAGTACATTTGACTTCATCTTCATGTTGTTATACTTGGGAATCTTTATCAAGGAGGAAAAGAGAATTATCATCAGGGGCTTCACTGCCCAACCAAGACCTACTGGTCTCCCGAGTTTCTTCCACTGAAGAACCCGCCCTTCACGAGGGTGATCAACATGGATCAAATTATCATCATGTCTCTAAGCCTGGTGTCAAGGACCTATACCTCCTAATCGACCTTACTAAGGGTACCTCCCAACTAGAAAGGCCACTTTGATCAGTGGTATATTTGGTACTTGATAGCTGACAGATGCTAAATCTAGCATCGTACCTTGGCCAAGGATTTTTAATAACACTGGCACTCCTGTGTCGATATCTTTGGCACTCCTATGTCGATATCTCTGGCACTCTTGTGCCATCAGAACTCTCACCCTTGCTCGACAAGACAATTCTCTGATCAAGTTCTAGTTTTAAATTAGCAATATAATTACCGTTTCTTCTTAGTTCGAGGTTACATCTTAACCATCAAGTTTCATACATAATAAAGGAGATTCATTGGCATAGAGGATTTTCAAGTCTCTCTTATTTATCCCATATAGACTCGGTGAGCAAGAATATGCACTAAACCAACTTCTAATTAGAGAGGAGAGAATTTGGTTTAACCTAATAGATCAAGTTCTTTAGATAATTTCAAATGGTTCAATTGAACCCAAATTCAAAATATTTTCTCTCATTTAAGGTTAAGATAATATCATTAGGCATATGTTTATAAAGAGAAAGAGAGAGAGAGAGAGAGTTTCGACTCCACAACTATCACTTCCTTTAAGACTAATTGTCTTCTCTAAACAAAAGTTGTTATCATTGAGCTCTTATATACTGAATGACATGTTCAATTAAATGGTTTTTCAGATCTTACAATTCAACTATAGATTTTGGTCTTAAGTAAGATTACGATGTCTAGTTAATCCTTCTTGGTTCCAAGTTGTACCATAACCACAAGGTTTATGTGCAAAAGAAGAGATTTAAATGATGTGGAGTTTTAAAGACCAATTTTATATCTCACAACGGTTCGGAGAACATGGAAAAGCCCAAGGCCATCAATAGATCAAGCTGATCAGGTGAAGTTCCCTTTCACATTATAACCCAACAATCTTCAAATACTAAAACATGATTGATCACAACATAGAAAAGAAGTAAGAACCATAACCATGCGGGTTCCTCAATAGAGGATCAAGGTCTCAGTTTTAGGCCCACAAAATCAACATGAAAGACATGAATTATAATTAATTGTTTGATTAACTTCAGGGTCGGCATTGCCTAGACCCAATCGAGGAATAAAGTTGGAGCACAAACTACTCAGAACAATCTAGTCATGCCATCAAGAAAAATCCAATTCGGATTTCATCACAAAAGCGTCTACAATCTATTTAATATCAATTAATAGAAGTAGAATGTTTTCAAGTTACTCTAACACAAAAGGATAATTACGAATTCAAGATGGATTCCACAATCCCGATTGTTGCAACTCCTAGAAATTCTTCAGATTAATTAACCAATATTAAACAGTGAGGGGTTGTGCTCATTACTTGCCTAAGCAAATAAATTGAGTTTTGCAAACAAAGAGCTTTTCTTCGTAACTTCTATGAGCCTAGAGGTCACCGCCGCTTGCAGACAAGAAGAGAAACCAGAGACGGAAACACTGAATCGACCCCACTTTCTCTGGATTGTGGAGGAGAGAAGAAACCAAACCTCGAACTTAAGCTTTGGCCTCAGCAGATCTCGACTAAAAAGAAAATCTCGTGAGTAGCGTTCAACAGAGAATGAGACGGAAATGGTTGACCTCAAGCAAGCTGACACTATTAAAGGAAAGAGAGATTCCAGAACGCAAGAATGAATTTGAGTACCGAGCTTCCCAAAGGAAAAATTGAGGATGGAACAGAGTAAACAACAACAAAATCCATAAAGCAGAATTTCCCATTTTTCCTCTCCACCGAAAGATTGAAAAAGAGAGAAAAAGACTGAAGAGACGTAAAAAGAATGAAAGAAGATTATTTTTTTCTTCCTGGAAGCTCGAACCTCCCAGGCATTATCAAGAACCTTTTCTCTGCCCATTCTAGGGTGTTCTTCAAAGCGGGTGGCGAGCTTCCTGTAGCCCCGTCACAAAACCCTGACGCCGACTCAAGCCATTACAATTTGAATAAAGAAATATTCGATGCCAACATTAATGTTTTCAAAAGTAAATTGATATGAATATCGATTGCTTCACCTCCAATTATTATTATTTAATTATATCATTAATAATCAATTTGAAATCTCTTAAAAATAATTCGAGGTTTATATATATATATATAAATTTATAGAATTATTAATTACTTTGTATTATCTATGGCCAAGTTACGATTTAGATATTTGTCATACAACAGCTCGAGGTAGACAATAAAACTGATCCATTGTTAACCATGACCTCTCCCTGATGATATTTCCCTTTCCCTCATAGCATCGGCAATCCTGCATCCACTGACAAGGATTATGGTTAGATCTTTCTCAACGGCATAATAATATGCATTTAAATTTAGTCTCAACTTCAATAAATTCACTTGCAAGATAAAAAGTCCGTTAACATTATAGTTATGATAAAAGAGCAACTATTGCACCCTTGTCATAATCACATGAAAGCAATTACTTGCAACTAACATTGTATTCGAAATACATAACCAAACATATAGTCTCACTGTGAGGGATGTGACAAACTTGGATGCTCCTACACCATAATGAAAGGATCAAAACCTAAGATCAAAGGGATATAAAAGATGTGTCAAATCTAATATAAAATCAAAGAAATCATCAAATAATCAAATTTATAAAAAATCAACAAATACAACCCGAGGGAGAAAGAGGGATTGGGGAAGGTGAGCAAAAACAATATCACATAATTTGTCACAAAACCTTAAACAAAGAACCTAGCCAATGAAGCATAAATAAAAAGGATCCAAACCCTAATCAAATTTGATGCAAATGATGCCATAAGAAAATTAAATTTTAAATCCTAATAGAAGGAAAAGAAACCCTAAGGCAAAACTCTAAGCCATATAGGAATGCCAAGTTCACCAAAAATGCAAGAGAATAAAATCTTTTCTACATAAATCTACGCTAATAAAATAGATGTCAATAATAAGAAAATAAATTAACCCAAATTAATTAGGAGTTTGGGTTGATCATTGCCACAAACGATTAAATGTAAGAATTCAATAAAATAAATGTGTGGGTATTTAGCTGAAATGTTTATCTAGATGTTAGGGATTCATTCCTACCAATTTGGATTTTTATTCTATATTGTCCTAAAAATCCAATATTTAAATGCTTGTAAGGACTAGAGGCATTTACAGAAACCTTTGGGATTGTTGGAGTGCAAGGGTCAATTCTCCTTGGTCAAACCCCTAGATGAGCCAACTTTATGACTCTAAAAATATTTGAAGACATCAAGCATGTATGTAATAGACTAAGGATGATGTGCTCTAATAATTTAGTTAGATTCCGTTTTATTCATTGTACAAATTGAAGTTTAGATGTTTGTAGTTGATTCCTAGTTGATCTTTTTCTGATCAAGGTTTGTTTTTAAATACATTACCCTAGTGGGTGATTTGACACATTTCATACTTTAGTTAGTTCATAATGGTTGCATAAAAAGTTTGAATTTGAGTTTTTATTTTAGAACTTTAGGAATTAGAACTATGAGTACAAAAAGAATTGAATTTTTATTTTTATTTTGAAACTTAAGAAATTAGAATCATAGTCGTAAGCTTGATATAAATCAGATCTATACTTGCATATTTAACTCAGAATTTTTTTTTTTTTAAAATTATGAAATAGAGTGAAAATTAAAAATATATAATGATGATCAAAATCATTTACCAAACTTTTATATAAATTAGACTATTTTACACTATTCAATATACTAAAATAACCTAATCCCATGACATCTAACAATAGAAAAAAAGGCGTAGCTTAGCAAATTGGACCATTATACTACCTAATTCCAAACAATTTATTGAAGTCTTCCTCCCAAATGCTTATTTTGTCAAGATTAATTGAGCTGTGACAGATGAACCACTTATTGCTTGTCTAAATCATGAGTCTTGGTAATAGTCGCTCATCACTTGGACGAGATCTACAAAATCCCCTGAATTAGTGAAGCAGAAGATCAAACATTTATTTGCACAAGCAGCTGTTAGTGGAAAGGAAGAAAGATTGCTTCAATTACCCAAAAAAAAAATCCAAATTACATGTAAAGTTCTGTTATATGCAAGAAACATATAAAATAGTCAGGTAGCACCATGTTAAGAGCTCTGCACTCTGTAAATCAAATGGAACAGCTCTACATCTGCATTTCAAAATGTTCGATATTGAAGCCTGAAAAGTAAAGAGTTTCAGGTTGTTCATTATTGAGACTTTGAATGTCTTAAAAGAATAAATAATATGGCTGTTGCTTAAGCTTTATCCACATTTAAGAGCAAATAAGGCAAGAAACTGCGCCAGAGGAAATGAAAGAAGAGAGACATTGGATATAATTGTATAGTCATTTTTAAAAATGATTACACAATTATAATAAAAAATACTATCAAACAGAAATGAAAGATTTTAATGATACTGATTGCAGCAATACAGGAAAAGAAGTGTACATCCTTAAGTGCATTTAAGAGAGGCAAAATGGTACAAGGTCCAGCAAACTGAATTATATATTAGCAAGAGATTCAAGTGAGATGAGGAGCTGTTCCATGTTGGGTCTGCTATCTGGAGATTCCTGCGTACAGATGACACCCAAATGAAGAAGTCTGATTAGCTGAGGTTGGTGCTTTTGGTTGAGCAAGATTGGATCAAGAGCTTGGAGGGCATGGCCGGCTGAAATAAGAAGGCTCACCCATTCAACCAAATTGCCATCATCAGTGTTGAGAGAAAGAGGCCTCCTTCCAGTGGCAAGCTCAAGCATCACCACTCCAAAACTGTAAACATCCCCCTTGGTGGTGGCTCTCCAAGACTGGGAATATTCAGGTGGAACATACCCAAGTGTCCCCGCCACCACTGTGCTCACATAGCTTTCGGCACCATCTACAAATCTTGCTAGTCCAAAGTCTGTAACATGGGGATTGAATTTTTTGTCCAACAGAATGTTGCTGGCTTTCATATCTCTGTGTATTACCGCAGGCGAGCAATCGTGATGCAAGAACTTGAGTGCCTTGGCAGTTCCCAAAGCGATTTTGTACCTGGTAGCCCAATCCAATCGATTGCGCCCCCCACTTTTTTCATAAAGCCAATCCTCCAAGCTACCATTGCTCATGAAATCATAGACAATGAGTTTCTCTGTTCCAAATAAACAGCAGCCCAGCAGAGGAACCAAATTCTCATGGAATTCATGGCTTCCCAGAGTCTGCATTTCAGCTAAAAACTCTCTCTCGCCTTCGGGGCCCTTCTGCTGCAATTTCTTGACTGCAACTAATGATCCATCTCTCAGTTTTCCTTTATAAACTGTGCCGAATCCCCCACTGCCTATTACAGAGGAATCCGAGAAATTTGATGTTGCTATCAGAATGTCTGTGTAAGTAAAATGCTTAGCTCTGAAAAAATGCATGGTCTTTGTATGTGAGTCCAAGCCACTGCCACTGCTGCTGCTAGTGTTACTACTAACGCTTTTGTTATTCATAAGAATGAATTCAGTTCCATCCATTGAGTTATATCCTCGTTCTGGTAGTACATTTCTCCTGACAAAGAGAAAGGTGAGCACTCCATACACGAGAATAGCAACGCTTGCTAAAATGGATATGACCATCACAACAACTCTGATCTGCTTAGACCTCTTCTCATGGGCTAAACCCCTTTTCCCAGCTGCAGGAGGACGCCGGCGGTTTATGCATGACCTTGAATTGCTCAAGTTGCTTCTCATGCTTGGAGGGCCGTCAAAGCACAGTAAATCATCTCCAATATAAGAAGTCTCATCAAATGTGCTAAATTGCCCAGCAAATGGAGCAATTCCTGTCAATAAAGGATTGTATGAGATGTTGAACTTTGTGAGCCAGTTCAAACTGGTGAATGAGGATGGTATTTGTCCGCTGAAATTGTTGTACGAAAGATCCAACCTCTGCAAACATTTGATGTCACCCAATGAGGAGGGAAGGGAATCGCTGAAATTATTGACAGAAACATTGAGGCCAAAAAGTGGTAGATGAGCAATTTCTTGGGGAAGCTGTCCATCAAAATTATTATTTCCTAAAAGGAGGAGGCTGAACAATTCCATTTTGCCAATGCTTGCAGGAAGAGGACCAGTGAGATTGTTGCCAGTGAGTTGTATGTAGCCTGAGATGATTAACTTCTCTTCACCCAATCCCATGTTACCCTTGGGGCAAATCGGGAAGAGAGCATAACCCTGAAGCAGTTTCTCCCAAAAAACCTTACAGCTTCTGCGGTTCAATATCTTATACACGAAAGTAAACGGTGGGTAATCAGCTGGCAACCATCTTTTTAGTGGTAAACACTCTCCTGATTGCCTTGGTATTTGCTTCAAATAGTTCTTGTTGTAATCGAATGTAGCATTAGGATTGCTCCCCATCCCACTCAGTTTCTCTGGGAAGCTCCCCGACAACTGGTTATTGGCTAAATTAAGCCACAGCAAACTCTTGCACTGACCAAGTTCAGAAGGAATTGATCCTGTAAGATTGTTATGTGCCAGCGTTAGCCATAACAAACTAGTGAGATTCCCCAGTGATGGAGGCAGAGAACCCGTGAGTGAATTGAATGACAGATCAAGAATCTGTAGTTGAGATAATTGACCCAACTCCGATGGTATACTTCCTTCAAATTTATTGCTAGACAGGGCCAGATATTTTAGACTTTGCATACTACCTAGCTCTACCGGTAATGTTCCAGAGAGATTGTTATTGCTAAAATCCATCGATAGCAACTTGGGTAGCTTCAAAATGGCAGCTGGAATATTACTCTCATAGGAATTATCATGGAGGATAAGAAATTCAAGAGTTGTAAGTTCTCCGAATATTGATTGTATCATGCCGCCAAAGTTGTTGCCACTCAGGTCTAGAAATGACAAATTCTTACACTGCGTCAAGTTCACTGGTAAGGAACTGGACAAATTATCATTTCGCAGAATAAGAGTGTTCAAATTCTCCAGCAAACCAATTTGAGGAGGAATTGGCGCAAAGAAATGATTCTGTGAGAGGTCCAGAAGAAACAAGTCCCTGCAATTGGATATATTTCCAGGAATTGGTCCAGTCAGTTTATTATCTGACAAATCCAATTTTCTCAATCTGCAGGACTCATTGAAAGCGTCCACTGGAATAGAACCAGAAAAGTTGTTACAACAGAGGAGGACTTCTTCCATATTGCCAAACCCTGCCCAAACTGGTCCCACGAGATCATTTTCACTAAGGTCAACAACCTTCAAATTGGGGCAATTCAGATTATTTTCTGTTACATTTCCTGTGAAATTGTTTGAAGACAAATTGAGCATGGTTAACTTGTCACATATTTTGGGTACCACGGTGGAAATACTCCCGTTGTGACGATTGGAAGAGAGGTCCAAAGATTGAAGATTTGTGAGAGCTGTAAAATTTGGAGTGCCTTCCAGAAAATTGCCGGAGAGATTCAACATTTGAAGGCCTTTGCAATCACCCAAATCATCTGGAATTTCACCCCGAAACTCATTCCCTTGCAAAGAGAGGCTGGTCAGAGCAGTGAGTAGCGAGAATTCACTGAAAAAGGGGCCTTCAAGTGCACCATCAATAATATTGATTTCTATAACGCGTTCCTCTCCCTCCACAAATCCGCATGTAATACCAGTCCAATTACATGGACTTGTATCTGATTCCAGCCAATTTGCGTATAAGTATCCCTTATACGGATTATTCCTTTCCAGCAAATATTTGAATTTGAGTACAATATTCCTGTCTTGTTCCAGAGAAGCGTTATTCGTCCCATTGAGCAGCAACCGGTGTGGGTCAAAATCTGCAAAACAACCAAATCTCAAATCAAACTTAATACTTTTCATCTGTGCACAATATTCTACCATTAAAAAGCTTTTAGAGATAGCTCCCAAGTCAGCCACCCTAATTGCAAGACAGATCTGGTAAATTCTGATCTAACTTATATGCAGGTTCAGTCTCAACTATGTCATATATTTCTCAAAGACCTCTGGATTGTAAATTTTCTTGTTTCTAAAGCTATCCATGGATGGCATGGCTGAGCTGAAACATTTTATTTTTGGTGAATTGAAGTTGATATGTCTAAGGGGGTTCTTTCTCTTGAGAGGGAAAGATTTAGAGTAAAGACATGCTGATAAAATAGATTTTCTACTACAAGAAAATATTTGATCTCACAATTCATCGATGAAGGTGCAAGGTGGCCCCTCCTATATAAAGAGTAATTAAACCCACCATGATTAACATGAGATTTTCAGTCATGAGTATAATGGCTTCTGGAAATAACTGTATTTGTTTTATATGCATAAATTTTTTGGATCAACCATGTGATCCATCTCCAAGATGAAAACGAAAAGGGAGTCCAGCACTATTATATGATGGGGGACTAGATTGCAATGTCTAGATGACAACATAAACGGTGTAAAACTCAATAAAAGGCTAAATTACATATGAGTTCTCTCAAGAACTGTTGCCATGACTTACAATTTACAGTCTTGCCCAGAAACTTCAAGGTTAGAATTGAATTCATTCCAAACTTGAACATCAATATACATGACAGTACCTTTATATTGTTGAAATTTTAGACTCTGTTTTATCCGTCTCTGGTGGGAATTTGCAGTGTGAGCGGTGCAAACATACAGAAATGCAGCAAAAGATAACACATATAAAAGTTTCCCAAATTTGAAGCCATGGTCAACTCCTGTTAATCTGAATTTGGTGGAGGCCCTGCCATGGCCTCTGCCTCTGCCTCTGCCATCCCCTGCCTCTTCATCCATCTGAGAACAATTTGCTTTCCCCCAACACACACAATGCCAAACAAGTAACCAACCAACATGTTTTACCTACTTTCAAACATAAACATCACGGTGTGATCGCTTTTCGAGGAGGATTCTGGTCAGGTCAAAGAGGACGGCTCAGTTCTCATCGTTTTTGTATTGACCTCCATTAAAACATTAAATATAGAATATGAAATGGAGCTTTAGAATTATTAAATATCTTCAATCAAAAACCGCCATTTGTCTCGCATTTATAAGCATTTACTTAAAACAACTGAACCCTATTACAATGCCCTGCCTCCAGTCTATCGGTCTAATTTTCACACTCTGCTGCAACCTTCTGAGCAGATAAGTATGCAATCTCCACGCATTTCATATGTTAAATGTTTCCATTAGAGAGGAAGCTTCTCTTGTTTGACTGCTTCAATTTTCAGAAGAAATGGAGCAAAACAAGAAAACCTGTTTCGGATGTTTTAGGAAAGCGGTCAAATTAGCAAATCTTTCGCCCCGCCGTGCCGTGCCGTGATGACAGTAGGCATCTGCCGGCCTAACACGACCCCACACTGCATTTACTGTGTCGAACTGAACATTTCATTTCCCACCCGTGTGCTAAAGCGCCTGCTTTCGCTGACACAGATTGACGCGAAGCTTTAGCCTTTGAATTAACTGTTATTTGTCCGCTTCTTGCTGTAAAGGGATCATTTATCTACGCTCAATTAGCTCGAATAATTGAGATTATTGAAATTAATTATGATTTTCAATTCAAACTTCGATAATAGAGAGTAGAGTAATTAAATATGATATTTAGTTCAAATTTTGATAATAGAGATTAGAGTATAATAATTATTAGAGACTTATATTTTAATATGAATAAATTCAAATGATAGGATATTTGTTAATCTTATCATATAAAATATGTGTAAGATATATTTTAAGATGTTTGACTGATTAACGTATAAAAGAACTATTTTTATATTAATTGTTTATCAATTAAATGTGAAGGATTTTTTGAAAAAAGTATGATAATTTTTTTGATGGATGTAACTTGTCTTCCTATTTTATATTTTACGGAAGTTATATTGAAGGAACTATATAAGAGAATTGAACTTGTGAGTATTATGATTCATAGAAATTGCACAAAAGAGGTTTTGTGTGAGAGACAATTGTTTAGAAGAAGAAATAAAAGATTTTATGAGTAACATAAAGATGATATCATGTAAATGTCTAAAGTCATAGTTCATAAAGAAGATGAATAGGGAAAAAAAGAACAAGAGAGATGTAGATGATAGAGAGGTAAACATTAGTACTACAATATTAAGTAAATTAAAAGAAGAAATAGGCTTGTACAATACAATTAAAGATATATATGAAGTATTAGTTATTTAAGAGGAAATGATGGAGGTTTAAATATATGGATAAGAAACATAATAATACATATGTACTAGAAAGAGGAAAGATGGAAATGGAAGAAAAAAATGAATAAATTTAGAAAAATAGTAGAATTATTTAGGAAAACTTATGAACATAGGTTACATACATGGTAGGGCACAAAGGTTCCATGAGAGTGGAGTCAATCCTAATATGATGGTATATATAATTATCTCTAATCTAGGATCATCATCCTTTGTCATCATAGAACAATAAATCAATGTATGAAGAAAAAGATAGGAAAAACAATGCAACATAAGCTAGGATGAAAAATATGTATAGTTTGGGTCAACTTGAGAAGGGATTTTATACCCTAATGCTTTGCCTCGTTTGCTAGAGACACAAGGAGGTAAGACATGTTAAAAAGAGTGTAAACAACAAATATATTATAAATCACAAAGGGGATATGATAGATAGAAGAAAATGGAACTTATAACAATAATCATAAAAAATGGGTTAACATGAAAAGGGTATGAATACCTTGATGATTTGTATCATCCCCAAATATAATAGGAAAGGGTAGGAGTCATAAATACAATAAAGAATGGATTGGGCAATATATCAAGGAACTAATAATATATGGTATAACATCAAACATTCCCCCACCACATGGTAGCATGTATTGAAGGTAATATACCTCATTCATTGTAGTAGAAGAAAATAGACACAAGCACACAAGGATACAAAATACATCTACTCAATAGGTTTGGGAAATTCCTCATTTCTCATGAGACCATCATTGTCATCATATTACTATTTACAAATTAAAATAATGAGTTAATTCAACATCAACTCAAGAAGTGAGAAGCATAGAAGGTTGGTCTAAACCAATTGTAAAATTAGTAGGCAAGAGTGGGAATCAACAATAATTTGAAACATGTCGTCACTAAGAGGGGGAATAATACATAATGTAGAAGGTGTAGATGAAATTATCATCACCACTAAGTCAGAAGGAGGGATAGGGGGATGTTCAATATGAATAGAGTCAATATGATGCACAAGAACTTCCCTAAAACACGTATCAAGAGAAGTGAGGAAAGAGGGATCCTCAAATATGCTAATAGACATGGGAAGTGTAAAATAATCCACAAAACCTATAGGTAAATATGATTCCATGTGGTCAAAGTAGGCAGAGTCTCCGGAGGGGAAAATACTTAAGCTTAAGCTGCAAAAAGAGGATGGTAAAGTGTAGACTATGCTTTACATTTATGAGGGGGTAGAGTAGGATGGAAGTGGGTAGGAAGGTTTAGGATAGGAAATGAAAAAGAGTAGAACCTAGGGTTGGAACGAAAAGAGATTATCTAGACCTTGATGTGGGGAGTTTGGGGTTTAGGCTAGGGATGAGGAGGCTAGGACTAGTGAATTGTAGGTTGCTTATAGTTTTGAGGGTAGGGAAGAGAAACATACATAATTTAAGTATGTTTAGAAGTAGAACTGGGAGACTCAAGAAGATAGATCTCAAATCCATGTCGTAGTTGGAGAGTAGGAACCTCTAAAACCAACAACAAGCTATTATGATGTAAATTATAGAAAGCATTTTTCTCCACATATTTTTTATAAATATTAAATAAAGTGTTAGGGAAATCATGTGGAGGTAATTCAAGATTCTAAATGAAACAATCAATCATAAATTTTTCTAAATCTAAAATGGGTTAGTACTCATGATGCAAATAGTAACTTCACCCTCATGTATAATGTTTAGGAATTATGTAACATTGAGGGACCATCCTAATATTTTTCTATCCATGGACATCCAAGAAGAAAATAAAATTCATTTGAGGTGGGAATCACATCAGATATTATTAGAAAAATACCTAAGACTAATCTTAATGGGAAGAATCACATAGATAAGAGTGTTAATGAATATTTTATTATATTTGAGAGAAATCTTAGATGAAACACAAGAATCTTGTTGAGTGTGCATAGGATATATTCCTTTGTAACTATGTTGAAAGGATAATTAGGATGCCTTAATTTGTGTCCATTATTCACTATCCCTTCAATATATAGAGGGTCATGATAATTGTTATCAATCACCTTTTTCAAAAATAAATAAATAACAAGAGTAGGAGAAGAAGTAACATCAATAAGTTTTGTGTCTAGAGTATGGATGAATAATCATAAGATATTATTGGAAATGATGTTTTCATATAGAAGAAAAATGATTATAAACTATGATAGAAGGCTCCTCACAAGAAATTGGAGGAGAAATAACCTTGAGAACAAAATCTATGTTATTATATTAATTGTGTTGTGGAAAAGTATTAGTGTAAATCTATACATTCTAATTCAATTAAGCCACCATTTTATTTTTATTGTCATTTAATCATTCCACATGAAATAACATTGGAATCAATCAATTCTTGGATCTTATGGTTAGGCCTTTCTTATAATGGATAAAATCAATGAAATTGACTTCCAAGTGAATTTGAACTTAGAAATGACTAACAAATGCTTGGGAAAGAACATTAGAGGTTCTAATGGGTGCATGTGGTAAAGAAAATAATATTATGAGAGAATACTCTTTGAGTGTATGAAAAACTTGTTTAGAAATAATGCAAGCATCATGGAGATATCAACCAAAGTTGCATTATTTATTAAACATGCATTGTGGGATAACCTTTACATTATAAAATGTGAAGTATGGAGCCAAAAATGTAAGATGAAAAAGATGAGAGAGAATACTATGTAAAAAAGGAATATAATGGAGGTCAATGGTAACCTGTTATAACTAGAAGGAAGTGCATTTAATTTCTACTACATTTATATAACATGGTGGAGAATATGAGGCATGTTAGGGTTAAAATAATTTTTGAGGTTGAGTAGGTGGTAGTGGTTGAAGGAAAGAGCCATAAGTAAGAGGCTCAGGCATAGGGAAGGAGGTGAGGGTTGTGGATGACATGAGAGAGAAGGTAGAGGTGGAAGGTGAATACATAGGAAAAGTGAATGAATGTGGGATAGATGGGTGAGAAATATGATATGAAGTCACAAAGTGTTACCTGAATAAGGTAATGAATGAAAGTAGTGGGATTCAACAAGGTGGCTATAGATGAATCCATATAAGAATAAATGGGGTCATAGTGAGAGATAGGATGAAAAGTAGGGATCAGAGGAAGGGGTGGGGCTAAGAAATTCTATGAAAATTTTGAAAAAGGGAAAGGAAGGCAGGGCACATATTTGTGATTGGGTGGGAACTTGGATATGTGGGAGTGAAAGTTGATGAGTGAGATAATGTGAAAAGGAGAGGTGAAAGTGGTGGAAACCATCTATGTCTAAGAGGATTGGGCTAAGGGGGATAATGAGGATCAAGAATGGCCTCAAAAAAATAGAGTTATTGGCCAAAGATGTAGATATGTAAGATATTTAAAAAAAGGTGGAAAGAGAAAGTAGAAGGTTACATTAAAATGCAAAAGATGTTTGATACTTTGCATCATCTCTAAAATATATTTTTTTGTGAAAAATAGATTACAAAGTACATCTATAATCATATAATGATCAAATCCATTGATGATCTTTTCCTTTAGTGTTTTACATCAATAACCTATCAGCATTTATATGTGGTAGGTATGTTAGTTGGGGATACATTAGCTACCAATATAACTTGTTCATAGTATTATGATATGCCTCAAGCATTCATAACCCAAGCTTCTTATCCATAATCATTATAAGAAACAAAAAGTATTGTTGAATTGGATTCAAAAATGGAGGAAGAAAACTCTTCCTTGATAAATAATAATGCTTGATATTTAGTCAATCTTCTTAAGGGAATGAAAATAGTTTGATGCAAATGGATATGTTAAACAAAGAATGTAAAATATGGAAAAATTGAAAAATATAATGCATAACTTATTGCAAGAAGCCTTTGACAAGCACAAGGCATATATTAGACTAATACCTTTCCACCAATCACAAAAATGAATTCCATCAACCTTGATCTAGCCATTATAACTACTCAATATAAGTTGGTATATCAAATGGACATGAGGAGTACCTTTCTTCATGGTGATTATAAGAGGAAATATATGGCATAACATAGGAGTTCATTGATGATTCTTCCTTGGTTTGTAGACTTAGGAAATATATCTATGGCCTTTAAAAATCCCCTCAAGATTGGTATATTAGAATAGTAGTCTTAGAAGAGTTTATTAGAAGAGTTTATATTAGAATAGCTCTATTCCTTCTATTTTTTATACCATGATATTTATTAGAATAGTAGCTTGAAATACACTTGGGTTTTAAAGGGTTGAAGTAATCCATCACTAAATATGTTTTAAAATTCGTCATATTCTAAATTGTAACTCATGTCAGTAGTGTATGCTTAATATTGTAATATGTAATCTCTAATTAACTCGTATTCTTAGTACTTGCATTTTGTGAGGTTACCAATATGTGTTTTAATTTCAATACTATACTGAAAATGTTTCATTAAAACATTAGCCAAATCTTTTAAAAAAGTGTTAAAAGTATGTGGTAATAAACAAAACCATGTTATTGTATGACCACTTAAAGTTGTTGGAAATAATCTAGAAAGCAATTGATCTTCATGAAAATAAGGGAAGAAAATAGTTTGAAAGTATTGTAAATGAAACAATAGATCATTTCTACCACCATTTTTTGAAAAAGAAAGTATTACAAATCCACTTGTTATAGGATAAGCCAACATGACACATGTCGAATAATTGTCCAATGTTAATTTCTCTTTTAAATCTTTGCTCATAATCATCAACACACATTTTTAGATATCTAATCTCACTAATGAGAGTTTAAATAAAGTGAAATTTCATTCTTAATATGTCTCATATACACAAGTACATCCTTATCATATCTAATAATGGAAGACTTTTGATTCTTTATATATTCCATTTCAAGTTCATTTCATATATCCCATAAAACACCACTAATGTAACAAACCAACCAATTTTTTGTTTTTTCAATCTTATAGATTCCTATATCTACTATTTTTTGAAAAGATGTAATCCTTTTTGTCTTGTAACTCTCCAATCAATCTTTTATGAAAACCAACATTATGATACATACACTCTTCCACTACTTCCAATAAACTACTTTCAAAATTTTATTTATTTATTTCATTTTCCTTCATATAAAATAATTCCAACCTTAATCTCATTAATATGACACCCATGTAAGGACTACAACTCTAATACTCATTTGGAACCCCAAGTCCCTAACTTTTAGGAAACTTACGAAACCGAGAGACTATCAAACCACACAAATAGTCTACGCTTTCTCAATCAGATGTGCAATCATGACGTCATAGTTGATTGTCAAGTATTCACCGATTCCATCGCTATCATCCCCCCAACTTCGATCCACATGTTGAGAATGTGTTATCTATGGGTATCTTCCGTATAATTTTACAAGCAAAAAGTTAAAAATCACACGACTGGTTAACGTGACGAAACGTGGAGATTGGCTGGTTGTTAACGTCTTTAGTTTCGGCACACAAATATGATAATGTCCAACGTAAACCACTTTGACTAAACCTCTGAAACCCTAATTTAAAAAACGTCCCGTAGGGCCCACACCAATATAAAAATAGTATCCTGTAGGGCCCACATCAGTATATATAGCGTCGGAGGACCCACAGCGCTGGGTATAGCGTCGTGTAGGGTCCACAACGAGATATCCCCCCGTGTGTAAACCTCACATGGGAGGTGGTGTATATATATTTATATGGGAGGAACGTAGGAATTGAGGGAAACTTGATGGGCAAGTAGTGTCCACAAAGGTTAGGTTAGATGGAGGGAGAGGGTAGTCGTTGTCGTAGCAAAAGGAATTAGGTCATAGGTGGTTCCGTGTCCAATGCATTCACTTTGACTTTGCTTCCTCGGCCTTTGCAATCATATTAGGTTTACGTCCTCCCCTCACAAGTTTGTCAAACTTGGCTTACAACCACTATTGATTGTGTTGGTAGGGATAAGCATTGACACTAGAACAAATATCAAAAAGTTTTTATTCCCATGCAAATACCTAGGTATTGGAAATTGTTTTCTAGAAAACAACTTTTGATACTTAAAACTATGTCATGTGAAAAAGGGCTATAAGGGAATCATGGGATTCTTTTGGAGTGAGTAAGTTGGCCGTAGAGAACTTAAAGTTTGATGACCAAATACCTTGAAGGAATATTATGGAAGTTTAAAGTTTTAAGGAATAAAGGAACTTTGGATGGTTAGAATTTAAAGGTGATATTATGGAAGTTTAAAATTTTAAGGAATAAAGGAACCTTGGATGGTTAGAATTTAAAGGTGATGTCTTTAAGTTATTTCGATTGAAAATGAAATGAGTTTTATATTAATATAAAGGAGTTGAGTCATGCATATAATGTAAAGTGAAAAGAATAATTCATAAAGAGGATGGGATGAGAATTTTATTTTTTCAGATTTTGAATGATGTATTGTACTTGATAATGATGTTTTATTAGAATAGATATCATAAGTATGTAGATACCTTTGGGTGACACTTGATATTGATGGTCTATTAGGGTAGATATCTTTAGTGTGAGATGGGTATGGGTGGTTGATGTGATTTATATGACTTATAATGAGAATTATAATGGTGGTTCTGATGTTGAGATTTGTGATCCCATTTGAAATATTTGACCATGTCATGTGCATTTATGATATGAAATTTTGATTTGCTAATACAAGATGTATGGAAAAGGGAATGGGGTGTTGTTGAACACCTAGAGGAGTTTCGTGGATAAGGAACCCTAAATGGTTAGAATTTAGAGGAGATGGAATTGTTTTAACTTATTTAAATAGGAAATAAAATAAATTATAAACTAATATAAAGGAGTTGAGTCATCCACATAATTTATAAAATGAAAAGAATAATTCATAAAGAGGATGGGATGAGAATGTTATTTTTTGGATTTCAAATGATGTATTGTGTCAATGTTGATGGTTTATTAGAGTAGATAACATAAGCGTGTATATGGCTATGGGCGACACTCGATGATGATCTATTAGGGCTATCATAAGTGTGAGATGGGTATGGGTGGTTGAATGTGATTTATATGACTTATAATGAGAATCACACTAGTGGTGTTGAGTTTGAGATTTGTGATCTCATTTGAAATCTATGACCATGTCACATGCACTTGAGATAGCTATATTTTTATTTGCTTGCACAAGTTATATGAAATAGGGAATGTGGCATTATTGATCACCTAGAGGAGTTTGGTGGGTAAGGATTGAAGTTTGATACTTTCCTATGCCTTAATTAGATCCTTGCTAATCAGTGTTCACAAGATTATAGACATGCATGATGTAGAATACACATATCCAGATTGACGATGTCAGATCCTATTTTTATTTACTCATTATGTACACAATTTTGATGTTTAAATAATTGTTAAGCACTTGTGTATTCATTATTTTGATAATGATGTACTAAATATGATACTATACACTGCATGTTGTTATCATAATTAGTATTTCATTGTTTACAAAATATTCATGATTTGAACTGATATCTTGTTGGTCCAAATGTTTCACATATGTTGTCTTTTTTGAATAATTGACGAAGTTGATTATTTTTGTAAATCATATACAATTAGTTTTTAATTGTTATTATTTGTTCATGATTATTACCTTTTGATATTGACACACACTAACTATTGTTTATTGGCATGAGGTGGATACAAGCAAGATTTTTCCCCTCTCACTTGTTGGGGGATAATGTCATTTGAGAGAGGAGGTAGATGCTACTAGTGGGACAATTATAAAATATACTATGAGAACCCACACACTTGCACAAATTTATAAATTGAATGTATGTTGATAGATTGTAGCCATGTAGGGGTTTGCTTAAGTTTTATTGTGAGTTTACATATAAATTCCTTGATTGACTTTGTATGGTTGCATGAAGTCTCTATCTTATGAGGTTATTATATTCATTTGATTGAACTTAGTTGTGTGTGTCATTTGGTATTTGAGTTTTCTCCACTACTGTAGCTAAAAATAATTAATATATGTTGATTTATGGAGCTATTATGAAGCTATATACTTTTAGACATATCACTTATTTATCTTATCATATGATTAGTTAATGTTAAAGAGTTGCTTAGAGTTTTTAAATAAAATTATGGCTTGGAAAATTGGGGACAAAGAATTCTAAGTGATTTGGCTCCTTAAGCTTGAAGAAGGTTGACTGATAGTCACTTCTTATCCATATCAATGACTAGGATGTTTGAGATAAACTTAAATTGGTTTTGTGTTCCTACCTATCTTGGAGTTATTCACAAAATTTCTTCTTGAATGGACTATTAGAAGAATATGGGATTTTCTCATACCTATTAACATTGTCTCTCTAAATGACCAAATTGTGACCTTTTTGGATTAATACATTACTCTAAACATTGATGGTACTTATTTACCTTGTTCTCATTGGTGTATGTATTATATCTTAGAGCATAGACTCAAATTTATTTTATAGGGGAATAGTGGAATGCTATACCACTATGCATTAATAGTAAAAGAGAAAAAACAATAGTTTGATTTGTTCAATTGGGTGTTGGATATTTTAAGGGGGTTGTGGTGGTTGGTAAGGCCAACTTCATTGCAAGATTTTACTAGAGTAGAGGGGAGAGTGTTTTGTGGGGAAAACTAGAGTGTTTTTTCCATGAAGCCCATGAGGGTGCAATAGGTGCCAAAAAAGTGGAGGTTATTTTTATTCATTGGACTTGGGATTTATATGTGTTCTTAGGAAGAGTTTGATAGCATGTTTTTGGTAGTTGTTATGAGAAGTTGTGGCTAGAACTAGGAAGAAATTTAGCAACTACAATATAGAATTTTGGTCACTTTGATACAAGTATGTGGTCAAAATTTTGTTGCATATATTTTTTTAATTAATATGGTTTATTTGGGCATTTGAGAATGATGGTTGGGGGTGTGAGACTATTTTTTGAAAATGAGGAGCTTTCCCTTTCATTCATGTGTATTCATCAAATATTGAAACTAATGAAGAGATGCTTTGATATGTATGTATATGTATATGTATATATGTATGTATATATGTATGTATATATATGTGTGTATGTATGTACATGTGTGTGTGTGCATATATGAATATATATGTATACATACATACATATACATCACATGCATATATATATATGTGTGTGTGTGTGTGTGTGTGCATATATGTATATATATATACACACATGCACACACACGTACATATTGTAGAGGAGAGATTCACTAATCTCAAGGCAATGAGGTCTCAAGGAGAAAATAGCCCTCAACTACCTCACAAGGTATTGCTTAGGTGACAAGATAAATGATGAAAAATGTTTATGTAATTTAATCGAATTAACACTATGTTTTAAATAATGAGAATATTAAAATTAATTAATTATAGGTGTAAATGACATAATTAAATTCTTTGATATATAGAAACAAAAAGAATAGAAACTATAGATTATACCTTCAAGAAGATTAGCTATCAACCATGGATGCCAATGCGCCACACGGATGTCTACATGTCGTGATGTCATCTCTGATGAAACAAATAGTAGAAATCCAAAATCTAGAATACCCAACTCAACGAATCTGTTCATTTGCACACAAATGGAATAGGAAAAATGTTGGGGGCTATTTAGGGGCTTTCCTTAGTCAAACCCATGTTTCAGTGTTTCCACCTCCACAAATAGCCAAGTAGGATCGATATAAACAAAATACAAAAATCAAAGACATGTGATAGAAAAAACAACACAAAGGAGGAGAACTTCTATTGCGAATATAATCAAATAAATAAAGATGATAATATGTAGATGAGATTGTTGGAATTGTGAAACAAGCACAAAACCACGAGCCACAGGATCAAACACAAACAAATACACCTTCCACGCAAGAGATCTGCAAAACAATATGTGCAATTATCTTCAACAAGAAAAAGCTACAGAAGAGAGAAAAATTTCAAGAAGATATGAAAGCTACAGATATTCTCCCATTCATAATTACAAAGAGATCAATCCTTATGAAAGGAGATCAAGAAACCCTAAAAGGGAAACCCTAGTGTGCACACTTAATAATTAATAAATAATTAATTATTAATGTGCCTAAGTTTAGCTTAAGTAACTAAAGTGATAAGTGACTTAATTAATTAACCAATATGATTAAATTAATTAAGTAAAACAACTTATTATTCTAACACCCCCCCTTAAGATAAACTTAGGAAGTAGCTAAAACACTAAGAAAAAGATGCATGAAAGCAAAGATGGGTCCCGGCAAACAAGGCCAAGTAAGGTACCCATGTACAAACAAAAGATCTCAATAAAGAGGAGAAATAGAGAAAACCTCATGGGAAAAACTCTACTCCAAAAAGAAATCAAAGGTGATTGAAGGACTGAAAAGCCTCCAAATCAAGGAAATGTCCAGAAAAAGAAGAACATGTAGAACATCACAGAAGCATGAAGAAGTTGCAAACTCTATCAAAAGATGACTGCTACGGTGTTGAAGAACCTCCTCTGAAGATATGATGATCAGGATCAAGAAGACAACAATCTGCATGAGTGCCCCCAACGACACTACTCGAATCAGATGGCAAACAAAGGCAAACACCTGGAACGAAGATACAGATGGCACAAGTACCAATAGTCTGAAGAACACTGATCATGAAAAAGTGGAAGGTCGCCTCCAAAAAATAGGAATGTAAGAGTGTCCATATGGTAAGTGATCCATCTCACCGAAATGCATGGGTAACCAGCTGCTGCATTCGCCTAGTACATAGGAACAAATACTGTATACATAGCTCACTCCATCGAAACCAAGGAAGCATTAATACCAACAGTAGAAACCCCCCCATAATGCTGAAAAAGGGAGAGACGTGACAGGTACACTGAAACTGAATGCCAAAAAGTAGTGCATGAAGAGGAACCAAGAGCATCTAAAGGTGCACAAGAAAGTACAAGCTGATAAAAAGGATGTGAAACAAAAAGTCACATACGCATGAAAAAGGTATGAAGGCAAACAAAGGCAAACATCAAACCCCATGGCACTTTATATCATAGTGTGAGTACAATAAGGCACAAAGTGATGTGCAAGAAACCCAATACTACACATACAATGCTGAGGCACTTTATCTCAGTGCGTTTACAAAAGAGAAATACATGCAATGTGAGCCCATAATGTCTACAATGTCCAAATAGGACAACATGCTGAAAAACAAGGATTTCTGGAAAATACCAGAAATAAAATATGGAAACCACGTACACCACTTCGAAGAGCTCAGAAACAGCTTTCTGATGATATCTTTTTTGTCCATTTTTGACATCGTATGCAAAAGTTATGCCGAAAATACTGAAGACAACACTGGAACAGAAGATCTGACTTTAACTGGAAATAATAGGAACCTGAGAAAAAATCTCCAAAAAATACCAGCACCACTGGAAATTACTTTGAGTCCTCTTTCCGATGATATTTCGTTTGCTCGATTTCGACACCGTGGGCGAAAGTTATGACCTCCAGAAGAAAACAGCTCCAAATTGACAAAAAACACAATCACGACATTAAATTTGACGCCCAAACGGCCGTCACAGCAAAACTTTGGGGTTGAATTTGATGGCCAAACGGTCGTCGCCGCAAATGCACAATTCGGCTTATTTGACAGAAAATTGTTTTTTATATAAAAAAAACAATAAAAATTTATGAAAGAATTTTTAAATAATTTTTAAAAAAAATAATGATGCGCCCCAGCCCACTCCCTTGCTACATCCGCCAGCCAGTGGTGTTAAGCTGCCGCCGGTGACTTTGAAGGTCACCGTCAGTGGCTTTGAAAGCCACCGCCGGTGGCTTCAAAGCAGCCGGCTGACGGCTTTAATGGGCCCGCAGGTACCCTGCGGGTACCATTAATAAATGGTGCCACTAACAAAAAGAATTTGCCTCCCAAAAAAAACTTTTTGCAGCTTTTCAAAAAAGCTTTCAAATATATATTTTTAAATTTTTTTTTTTGAAAAAAAATCACGGAGGAAATAAATATTTGACAAATTTTTTAATAATTCTGGGCTTATGCGCGTGACGTAATCGTGGTCGACGCAAAATTTGCCTCGTAAATCAATCACTGATTTTGATTTATTTCACACCGACGGTTTTTGTCACAAGGACGCAATGGTACGTCCATTTCGCTGAAAATGCTCCAAAAATTCAAGCACCCCTTGGATCTGACAAAAAAACCTTTTTCTTCAAACCTTCACAGATCTGACAAACGGAAGCCAAATTTGACGAAACAAAGGTCGATCTGGACTATTCCGGCAGCTCTGGATTCAATGGAGAGGTCTGATTTACGCCAAAATGCTTCTAAAAACTTCCTCCTCCAAAATTTGCAAAGAAAGCAAAAGGGATTCAGATCTGAAGCCTGCAACCCTTGTTGAAGAAGAAAACCTCATAAATCGAGAAGGGGTTTGCTGAATCCACGCTCTGATACCATGTTGGAATTGTGAAACAAGCACAAAACCACGAGCCACAGGATCAAACACAAACAAATACACCTTCCACGCAAGAGATCTGCAAAACAATATGTGCAATTATCTTCAACAAGAAAAAGCTATAGAAGAGAGAAAACTTTCAAGAAGATATGAAAGCTACAGATATTCTCCCATTCATAATTACAAAGAGATCAATCCTTATGAAAGGAGATCAAGAAACCCTAAAAGGGAAACCCTAGTGTGCACACTTAATAATTAATAAATAATTAATTATTAATGTTCCTAAGTTTAGCTTAAGTAACTAAAGTGATAAGTGACTTAATTAATTAACCAATATGATTAAATTAATTAAGTAAAACAACTTATTACTCTAATAGAGATCATATAAGATAAAATGACAAGAGAGCATTACCAACAACCTGTGGCTCCCCTCTTGGATTTATAGATGTGATAGATACGTGAGCAAGAGGAGTCTTGACTGTTATATGAGAGAACTTTTGTAGAGCTTCGTTGTGAGAATGAGAGAACAAGAGAGAGCCTTATGTTTCTTAGAGTCCTCTCAAATGAGAGTGAAAATGGAGTTTTGTTAAGTTGCATTGGCGGGAAGAGCCATTACACACATATTTTATGCTAAACATGTGTCATGGGCAAAAAATACAAAATATTCATATTTGAATCTTGGAAAGTACGGGGATGCTAGTGCATCATATAAACATCTACACATCGCGCTAGTGTATGACCAAATATTTGTGAGAATCAAACACTCAGACTGCTAGCGCTTCGTTGTTGTCGCCTATGACGTCAGAATCGTGAAATTCCAACTTATAATTTTTTCCATAAATAAGGCAGGCCTAAATATGTAAGTGTGAAACTGCCACAAGGTGCAATTTTATGACTACACAAACATATATACATATGTATATATACATAAATATATATATACATACATATATGCATATACATGTGCACTAGGGATAACTTTAAGAACCCCCCCCCCCTCAATGAAGGTGTAAAATGTGAGTGAATCTTGTATACTTCCCAATAAAATATTAATTTTATTGGCATTTTTTTTTCATTTTTCGGGAAAAAAAATCTCAATTAGCGAATCTTTTGTAATCGCTAGAAGTCTATGGAAAATTCTAGTGAATTGCAATTTTTTTACAACCAATAAAATATTTTTATTAGCGATTAAAACCTATTTCCAAACCAATAAAATATTTCCATTGCCGAATTAAATGTGTTTTCAAACCAACAAGATATTTCTATTGGTGAATTAAAGTTGTGCTCAAATAAATAAAATATTTGTGTTGGCGATTCAAAAAAAAATATTTTCATTGGTGAATTAAACCTTTTTTTCAAATGAAGAAAAAAAAACCATTGGCGAATTAAACATAATCTCAAACCAATAGAAAAATTCATTGGAAAAATAAACTGGTATGCCAATAATAAATCATAGTTTGGGTGGCGAAAATATCAAATGCTACATATTGTTCTATTCCGGGAAAAATTTTGCACACATCCAAATTCCTTCATAAGGTTTCGAGAATGGGGACAAGTGTCAACATATTCATTATGTCTAACGCCAAATGTCAGCGCAAATCAATGTAAACCACGACCATTTGATGATTTTTTGATGGATGACTGTAGTTGCATTCTAGAAGCAAATGTATGAAGCACTGGACTTGCGAATTCAAACCTCTGGAATAACACTAGAACTGTTAGATTTCCAAAAATCAATGGTTGACATTTTTTTACTGTTTTTTTTGCTTGATTAATAGCTGCTAAGGGGCAACACCCTGTATTAAATAAAAAAAGAAGTACATTTGATTTGAGCAATTTGGCTCCACCCTAGATACTATCATGTTCAACCACCATACTTATAGACAATATCACTACGGACTTATCTTTCTATCATCATAGCTTGCAAAATGGCCTCTGTAACAAAACAACCTCAAGCAAAACACATCTATGTATATACCCTAGACCCGACACACTATACTATAAACAAGACCCTTTTTGCACAATCCAAGCCTTGCTTAGTCTTCATCAGCACCGACTTCCTTCATATTTTTGTATTCCATGTAGTTTGCAATCACATGGCACTCGGCTCCACACGTGTGATGAGCAAGACTATTGCCCTTCACTTCCAAGTCTCTGGCATCATTCTCCACCCACTCTTTGCTAGTCCCCAGTTCTTAGTTGTCGTCGTCGCCTGTAACCATTTTTCTCGCAAGACCTTCCTCTTCTAGGTATTTCAGTTCTCACCCTCTAACTGGTGTCTTCACCATCCGTGCAACCTGTTGAAAAATGAGGTGTTTTCTTAGCTTAATACTCTATAAAACTTTAATATTGTTGATCTAAGTAAGCTCTTTCTTTGTTACATATATTCTTTGTGGGTGATTATCTTGATTAATTCATTTTAC
>VDFB02111258.1:0-31084 GCA_007258455.2 Sequoia sempervirens | reverse complement strand
TAATATAACACTTGCTTCCAAAGACCTTGAAATATTTAAAAGTAGGCTTATAACCAAACCATTCCTCAAAAGGAGTCTTACCAAAAATACCATTGACATTTACCTAGTTTAGAGTTCACACAGTAGTGCTTATAGTTTTTCTCCAATAGATGTGAGGCACATTTCCTTCCAACATCATTGTTCTAGAAACATCCAAAATTGTTCGATTCTTCCTCTCTAAAACTCCATTCTATTGAGGGGTTTGGGGAGTAGATAAGTATCTTTTGACTCCATGCTCTTCATAGAAAGAATTGAACTCCCGAGAGGTGAACCCACCACCTCTTTTTGACCTTAGACACTTGATCTTCAAACCTATCTCATTCTCTACCATAGCTTTGAAAATTTTGAACTTCTCTAATGCTTCACATTTTTCTCTTAAGAAAGAAACCCATTTCATCCTAGAGTAATCATTAATAAGCAACATAAAGTACCTTTCTCCTTGTAAACTTCTGATTCTGGAGGGACCGCACATATCAATATGTACCAACTCCAGTATTCCACTAGAATGATGTTGTTTACTTTGAAAAGAAACTCTTGTCTATTTTCCCATTTGACATTCCTTGCATATTGTGTTAGTAGGCTTCACTAGCTTAGGTAGATCTCTTATTGCTTGAGTGGAGCTTACCTTGACAATGTTATCAAAATTCACATGACACAACCTCCTATTCCATAACCAGCTTTCATTCACTTGAGCAATCAAACAACTTACATCAGCACTCAGGTGAAAAATGTTACCTTTTGTCTTTGTACCTAAAGCAATTTCACTTCTAGAGCTTCCAAGTATCCTGCATCTTCCATCCTTGAACTGAAGATCGTAACATTTTCCCACCATCTGTCCAACACTCAACAGGTTATTTTTCAAGCCTTCAACATAAATGACATCATCAGTGTTACTTTTACCACCAAGAAAAATAGATCCTCTTCCACAAATCACACTAGCATTGTTATCTTTGAATCTTACAACCCCACTATCATATTTCTTTGGATTTACAAAATTTCTTTTGTCACCAGTCATATGATGTGAGCATTCACTGTTAATGACCCACTCATTATTTTCTTCAATTCAGGTTGTAAGAGATTTCTCAACTTTAGCAGATTCAGTAGCCACCAGATCATTTTCCTTGATAGCAATGAAAGCCCATTCATCTTCATTTCCATTCTCTTTATCATATTCTTCATCAGTGACACCTTCTTCAGCATAATAACATTTCTTTTGAAATTTAGGTTTGTAAGGCTTGGACCTAGGAACTCTTTTAGGACACCTTGAAGCAAAATGACCTATTTTACTGCAAGAGAAACATTTAATAGGAAAATTTCCTTTATACTTACTTTGTCCTCTTCCTTCTTTCTTCACAATCAATGCTTCTAGCTCTTCTACCTCTCTTTCTTCATCTTCAAGTTGTTTCATCTCTTCCTCATACTTGAATGTCTTTTTGTAACTTTCTCCTAGATCATATATTTGCTTGTTTCTTCTGGATATAGAAGCCTTAAATCTAGATTCAATCTTAGGGGCAAAATCACCAAATTCACTTAACTTAATGGCAACAAGTTTTCCAATCAGCATATCTCTTGTCATATGTTTTGCTATTCTGAGTTCTTCAATAGCATGAGCCTTTGATTTGTAAGGAGGCAATGATCTGAGCACTTTACCTAAAATTTCTTGTTCACCTAGGGTACCACCGACACATCTAATACCCATCACAAGTTCATCTACTCTTTTCATAAAAGAAGAAATATTTTCATCTTCAGCCATCTTCAAGGTTTCATACTTTCCTTTCAAACTTGTTAGCTTAGCGACCTTCACAAGTTTATCTCCTTCATACAAAGTCTCCAACTTCTTCTAGATCTCATGAGCTATCTTCAGATCCATCACATTTGTCATTTATGAAGCTGTCAGAGTACTTGGAAAAGCTTCAATAGCCTTGATATTAATGTCAACCTCTTTAATCTCATCAAGAGTGGAAGGACCATTATGAGGAATAATATATCTATTCTTTGTAATCTTCCAGAAGGGTTCACCAATACACCTCAAATGACATTCCATTTTGGCTTTCCACAGTTGGTAATTTTTTCCATCGAATCTAGGACTACCCTTCTTGTATGATGCCATCTCGGATTACCTTAAGCTTTTAAACTTCTTAAGAGGAACCTATTCTGATACCAATTGTTGGAAAAACAAGGACAGACAACTGAGAGGGGGTGAATCAGTTGTCACAAAATATTCAAACTTTTTCAAACTTAACTTAACTTAATCTTAGATATGATGAATGAACAATAAACCATAAACAATCAACACATTAGAAACATAGAGAACACCAATATTTTTTATGTGGAAGCCTTTTTAGGGGAAAAACCATGGTGGGGGTCAGTCCACAATATTATACCCTGCTAAAAGTATAAAATAAGTATCAATGGGAATACACATGCATTTAGGCACACTACCTAGAGCTCATTGCTCAATTACAAGAGGGCTCACTACCCAAGAAGGATTCAGATTAAAAACCATTTGGATTTTGAATTGAGAAAATAGCATCTGCTAATGCCTAATTACAGTTCTGGTTAAGCACATGAAAAATTCTTCAACCTTCTTCACTCTTCTTCACACTCTGCTCTAACTTCAATTGATTTGAACAATATTCACACACAGGAATCACACACTTCATACTTGCACACTTTAGCACACTTCCATTATGATAGAACAATCGCTCTTATATATCCACAACATTGAATTACATCACTACCAATTGACCACAAAGAGATAATAAAATAATTACAAACAATCGGTTAAAAATACATAAATAATTTTCATGCGAATCAACCAAGGTCAGCCACAACATAGTGGAGACCCAAAACAACAACTCCAACACAAAAATACTTCAATCAATTTCTCCTTGAAGATCCACAACACACTTCAACACCTAGTCGGCCATGAACATGAAAAACATGAACACGCAAGAGAAAATCTTAGATCATGAGCACAATGGTCAACACAGACATGCAACACAAATAGAGCACAAACTAGAAACATCCAAAAACACTATGAAACACTACAAAATCATTTGCAACAACTGAACTTACAAAAATCACATGATCTTCATTTAGGAACACAAACTGAGGTAACATAAAAACTGTCAGAATACAAATCTTCATAACTTGACCAAATCTTCACACGGATCTCTGAAACTTGATGTGGATAAACTAGATACACTCAGCAAAAAACCCTTTAGTCCACAACCATTGATCATCAACGTGTTGATCACACCGAAAAACTGATCTTCACTTCTCCACTAACAACCTGAAAAACACTTCTTATTTCAATTTTCTCAATATCCTCGACATATACAACTTATAAGACATCAATGCTAATAGTGTTGGCATCAATGACAACCACATATCAGCAACACAACCACAATATCCAACAATCTCCTCTCAATTAATTAAATAAACTAAATCATTTAATTAAATGTCAGTACCACTTTTTCATTAAATAAGTTAATTATTTAATCAATATCCTATTATTCCTCATCTTGCACAATTCAAATTTAGTTTTAATTATTAAATTGATAATTTCCCTTCCCATCCACTTGCGTAGGGAATATTCCAAAGGAATATTTCCCTATTTGGCTCCAAAAAGGAATGATTTCTTTCAAACAAAATTTGTAACAAAATTTGAAAGTTGTTACTCTTGTCTCCTAATAATGCACCCATACTAAGTTGCAGAACTTAGCATATTGGAAAAACATGGGAACTTTTCTAAGGTTGTGGGGCACCTAAAGCAGAAAAGAACCTCCAGAGAAAGTTGGCTCTTATGGTATTCACCTAAAACTATATCTTGTTGGGAAAAGGGTAAGAAAGAAACATGAAAATGAAAACTAACTCCTAGGGTGATGCACCAAATGTTTTTTTTAGAACCTATACTATTGTTTAAATAACACACAATTTTCTCAATAACTCGGCTTAATTTAACAAAAGTCAGATAATTTCATATATCAATACATAAGTTTTTTGCAAGGAGGATTGGTTCTCTTAACAATTTTGAAGTAAAGGAGTTCTTTCACAACTAAAATAGCTATTTGAACTACTACACAACTTACAACCTGCAAAAATATATGTTTCTTCTACCTAAAGGTGCTAAAATGAGACAAACATTAAAGGAACTAAATTTAATTGATAAAAAATGTATTACATACTGTTGTACATGTTTGAGATTGAGTTAGAATGTTGTCTTTTTCCTAAAAGAGATCCCAAAATAAGCTACAATACTTGTTGAAAAGAAGAAAGAACTAAATCCAAATTGTTGTTTGAAGTTACTTTATGCTTTCAAAGAAGTTGCACAAAGATAAGAACTAGAAACTTCTTTGGTCATGCATAGCCAAAAAGCCTATTTTTAAGCCACTTAAAAGACTCCAAAAAGCCTCAAAGATGAAGAAAAGGTCAAGTCTTAACCTCGCCTATCATAAAAGAATCAGAAACTGGCCTTAGATGCTCTCATTTCCCTCCAAAACCAAGTCAAAACCAATTCCTATATTCTTGGCACTTTTCTATCAACTTCCTCCAACTTCCCCTATATGCTTGGCACAACTCATCAATCGTCAACCATATCCCCTCGACTCAATCTTGAAAGCATGTGCTCATTTTTGCATGACAAAGTAACATTAATAAAGTGATTTATAACTGCATCACTTAAATCAATGTTTTTACATTACAAATAAAATGTAAAAATCAAAGCATCGACTAACTCTATTTTGAGAGTATGAGTCCTTAGGGGACACTTAGAAACTTAGCATAATGACATAAAGGGGAATTTAAAATACATTACAAAGTTTAAAATAAAGAAAAAAATTCCTTAAGCTGTTAGCCAAAGTTAGGGTTGAAACCCTAAACACAAAAAACACCACCACACTTGCATCTCACTTTTCCTTTTCACTTTCCATACTCTATTGAGGGCACCGCCATGGTCTGAACCCAAACTTATGGAAGTCTCAATACAAAAACATGTAGGTTCTACGTGCGTAAGCCTCTGTTTGCATAAACATTGCCCTCTCTCATTTCACACTTAGCATAAATTTTTGTTTCCAGCTCATTCATACAGAAAAATGAAAATATTCTAATTTTTTTTCTGTGTATTCTCATTCTCAATATGTGGAGTGTTGTCATTAAGTAGAGTGACTTTAATTCCTTTTAATTTTTACATAGCAAGCATCATTTCCACTATCTTATATTTATATTATCCTTTCTTTTAGCTTTTCTTAATCATCATTTGAGCAAAAAAAATTTTGCATTAAGTATGCCACACTTCATAGCTTGATCATCAAATCTACCCTATCTTTTGTGTCCTTAGATAAAAACCCTAATAATCAACCCATGTCATTATCACCCAAAAGCATGGTAAGATCAGATGAACAACTTCAACTGATACAATATCCATGTGATAAAGCATTTACCTTTGTTGCTCATTTATTTTCCTTGTTCAAATATCTCCTCACAATATAAACTCCACTTGCTCTATCCTCTACTTGTTTCTTTACTTTCCAAGCTAACTTGAAAAACCATGCACTACTTCTATTTGAATGTTGAGAATATGATCTTGAGCTATAGAAAACCATCTATATAATGTTGAATGTCCTCTACTATACATAAAACTCACAAAGTTCTTTCAAAATCAATACTCGAGTATCGAGATCGAGTTCTTTGTATGCTCCATAGAATTTGGAAGGTGTTCACCCAAATTCAAAGCCATAAATTTTAATTTTAAACATTATCTGTTCAGTTCACTGCAAAGTTCAACCTATACCTTGGTATCCATCTATAAATTGGGATTTTGAGGAATGGACTTATCAAGGTGAACTGAGGAATTCAAAATTGTGCCTTTGATTCCACACAACGATTAGTAGTAATTCTATATTTTTCTCCACATTGAAGGTTTTGTAATCTTTTCCCATTGTCCAAGTCTTGAAAACATCACCAAACCTACCTACTCCAATTTTATTCTTTGGATTGACATCACTCATGGCCTTTCTAAGAACATCTAGATTGAAATGTATTTGAAGTCATGTCCACATTTATCAGTTCTATATAATCTTTAGCTATGAAGGATCTATTTCTTCATTCCATTTATTTCTCTAACAAAGATGAATGCCAATGATTAGTGGTGAAAAGGGTGATTAATAGTATCACTCTTCTTCACACAATCATTCAATAATGTCCTAGGAATCCTAATTGGATTGACTATCAACCTCGCAAGGTGAGTCAATTCTCAACAAGGAAGACCTGGGAGGGGGTTCTTTCAGCTTTGATGGGTTCACCACCAAGAAAAAGCTTGGAAAAGATAAATAAGCATTGAACTCACAAAATCTAATAATGCAAGGTAAATGAAAGGTACAAATGATGAAATTATGCAACAAGGAGTTAAGATGTATGTACCTGGGAAGTTTGGAGATGTTGTGAGGATTCTAGAAATGCAAAGAAGCTTCCAAAATGTGCTATGGAGGACTATGACGCCCTTACTATTGTCTTAGTACTGCTGTTGATTTTTGGGGCAAATGCAGAATCTTCAAATGCCAGAACCAGATCTGAAAGAATTTTTTAAAAATACCATTGAGAGGACTAAGATGCCTCTATTGTTGTCTTAGTCTTGATCTGAATATCTGAATTTTTTGAGTGTGGTCTTGAGGCTTGATGTTTTCTCTTCTTCTTTGATCTCAAGTTCTGAAAAACTTCAGATTTGGCTTGTAGATGAGTTTTTGTGAAGATGACAACTTTTCAACTTTGCACTTCAAATGATCTTCAAGTCTTCAACCTAGATCTGCAATCAAAAATATGCAAGAGAGAAAAGAACTTGTTGATTGTTAGTGAATGGAAGTTTTCCTTGGTCAACCCCTTGTTGTTAATTAAACCTTGAAATGAAATAGAATAATGAAGGAAATGATGAATGAACAACATGCAATGCTACAACTCACCAAACCCTTGTTAAATATGCAAACTTGTGTGAAATGGCTGCAATAGATATGGATCTTGAATTAAAGGAAGGCTTGATAGATATGGACTTGAATTGCTTGCTTGAATCAAAACCCTACATCACAAATGTTAGCACATCAACACACATGATGCAAGAATATCTTTGATATGATGCTTGAATCTTGATGATGGCTCCAAATGCTTGAATAATTTCTCTTGAATGCTCTTGTGGACTATAAGTTACTATTAGGAATGCTCTCACAAAAGTCTTGATTAAAGATGAGTGAAGGAAACTTGTATTTATACTTATCCATGCTTAATATCCTAAAATTACACCACAATAAGCCAACATATGAATTCATTAATTAAAGAAGGCTAAATATTGCCAAGAGTTGAAATTGAATCCCAAAAATAACTCAAGAGGGACTAAGACATGCCCTAGGTGGTGTCTTAGTCCCAAGGCTCAAATTTTATGGCATAGACTCCAAAAGGGACCTTTTTAGGTGCATTCAAGATCAAGGTCCCAAGACCTATGGAAGACAAAGATGCCCTAGGCGACATTTTAGTCCCAGTCCAAAAATTAGGGACACATAGACATAATCATTAAATGATCATTTATCCATTAGAGAATGTCAGGATTAGCTAGAAAAAGATATAATTCATAGGGCTTGTGGATGCAAAATAGGACCAATTAAGACATAAATAGGGATAAATAAAGAAAGGCAGACCCAAAAAAGTGTGAAAATGCAAGGGTATGCATTTTACTACACTACATTTAGCCCCCACTTTAGTGAGAGGATGAACTTGTTTCAAACTCACACTAAAGTAGCCAACCACACAATTAAGAGGGGTTCAAATGTATGAATATTAGTATGATAGGATGGCAATATCCAAAGGGTTGATCAAGCCCCCAAGATCAAGATCCTATGGAAAATCAACATGGGCACAAAGGAACAGGTTTGCAGATGATATATGAAGTCACGACCATATCACCAACATACATCATCAAAGATAGAAAAATGAAAACAAAAAAGGAAAAAGAAAAATGCTATAGATCAAGCTTTAACTGGCTATCCAACGAAGTGGACCAATTCTAGGATGTTTGTCCAAAAAGGTTTACAAGTGGAACACATTGTCCACTATGCAAACAAAATGCATGCTCATAAGGGCTAGTGAAGCTAGTTGTTCACTAGGTGAGACCCAAGAGGTCCATATCAACATCATAACCCCATGACTATGATAAGGACAAAAAGAAAATGCAAGCTCAAAAGGTCTAGTGAAGCTAGTTGTTCACTAGGTGATCCCTAAGAGGTCCATATCAACATCATACCCCCATGAATATGATAAGGAAAAAAATAAAATGTACACTCACAAGGGATAGTGAAGCTAGTTTTTCACTAGGTGAGCCCCAACAGGTCCATATCAACATCATATCCCCATGACTATGATAAGGAATAAAAGAAAATGCAACAAGAAAGAGAGATGTTTGAATGGATTTTGCTTAGTTCGTGCAAGTCTCTTCTTAGGGAACATTGTGCCTAATGTCTCTAAGAGAGGACAAGTCAAATAAATATCACACTCTTGGAGGAAATTAGGCCCAATGACACCACCAAGAAAAGGATGTGTCACAAGAAGAAATAAAATCACACAAGGAACATGAAAAAAAATGCAAATGAAATCATGCCAAAATAATGCCAATGTATGCCCCAAATTTAAAGAAATTTCTAACCATGCTATGAGCAATTACTTTAAAGTATCCAAAATGAAAAAGGAAAAGAGGGTTTCCCCCAAAACTCAATATGTCACACGCGAGCCAACTTAAGGCATGTATTCCACATCCCAAGCTTGCTCTTATATATACATGAAAGGTGAAAAAATAGTCGAAAGAGACAACAAAAAGTGACATATGAGGACAAGGCTACCTAACCCATTTCCCCCACTTAGTGTAGGACAAGGATGAACCAAAATTGATGAGATGAATGCTAGAGTGACAATTAGTATCAATTAGAGGAACAAGGTGCTTCAACACAAGGAAGAGCACCACATTCCTTAAGATGTTTAATTTAGTCACACAAATCCTTTTATCCATTAGTAGTATGACCATGAACTCTATGATATGCACAAAATGAATTCCTATAGTAAATTTTCTTTCATGTTCTTGGGGGGAGAGATCTCAAATGATCTCAGAGGAGTCTCAACAATATATTTTCTTGATCAAAAGTAGATGTTGCTTTATTTTGTGACAAAGATATCTCTTGCTTAGTACAAGATGTCATACTTACACAAAACTCTTTAGATTGCAAGATTTTGCTCTCTTGTTTATAAAAGAGTGTAAAATCTAACAAATTCTAATAATTAGTGTTTTGTGTGATGACATTGATGTTAAGCAAGGACTTATCTATTTCACTCAAATGATAACATTCAAGACCATTAGTGTTTCTATTAAGTGAAGGATTGTTTATTTCTATCAAAAGACAATAACCAAGAACATTAGTTGTTTCTTGTGTGTTAGGTTCTGTAGGGACATGGATACCTTGTTCTTGAGCACCACATCCTTTTCCACTATATCCAAGTTGTTTCATAAGTTCATAACCTTTTCCATAAATATTTTTCATTTCTTTAGGATTTGAAGTTTATTGATAGTTAGTTTCATCAAAGTTTGTTGTGTATGTTGTCCTTTAGAACTTCTAAAGTGGTTGAGGTGGATGCTTTTGAAGGGTTTTATTTTTCCTTTCCCTTTCCAGAGTCCTTTGTTGTGATCTTGTATTATCCCATGAATCTAGGTGTGAAATCTAAGGAACCCCAATAATCTTCTAATAGCTTTGTGACTTTTTCAATGTGTTTTTCTTTGTATTTTTGTTGTACGAGTTCCACTTTTGTAGTTGATGTTAATGTTTTCAAGGCGTTCTTTTTTGTTGTTGTTGTGATATTTTATTATCCCATGAATCTAGGTGTGAAATCTAAGGAACCCCAATCATCTTCTAATAGCTTTGTGACTTCTTCAATGTGTTTTTCTTTGTATTTTTGTTGCACGAGTTCCACTTTTGTAGTTGATGTTAATGTTTTCAAGGCGTTCTCTTTTTTTTTCTCGAATTGTAAGACACTATAAGGCTCATGATCAACATCAAGTGTGTGCACTTTGTTGTTGTAGATGTATTTCATTTTACCATGAAGGGTGGGAAAGGCACCTCATTCATTGCATGAATCCACGGTCTACCTAAAAGAAGGTTATATGAAAGATCATCAGGTATAACATGGATCAGGGTTTGTAATGTGGCCTTTCCAATTTTAATAGGTAAAGTGATTACACCAAGCATTTTTTTTGCATGTTATCAAAGACATTAATAGGGAAAGAGAAGGGTTGGATTTTTTATTTATCGACACCAAGCTTATCCAAAAGGTTTACACTACACATATTTAAGGCTAAGCCACTGTCAACAAGGGTTCATTTTATCCCTGTCGTATTGTATTGAGCTATAATCATGAAACCATCATTTTTTTTTTGAACTTCCAAAGGGGGGAATTCACTTTGGTGGAAAATAATGTCAACGTTTATTCCTTGAATCATGGCTGCTATGTCATTCGGGTTTGCACTAGAGGGAATCACAACTTGTTGCAAGGCTGTTTGAAGCATAGTGTGATAAATAGGTGAATTTTGAATTAGTTCCCATAGGGATATCTTAGCAAGAGTATTCTTAAGTTGTTCAAAAATATCATACTCCTTCCCACTATACGAAGTTAAACAGGGAGAACTAGGAATTTAAATAGGATTAGGAAATGGGAGGGATGTTGAAGGTGTTTATTTTGGTTGCAAATTGTTCCTAGTGTTGTATGTATGAGCAATGGTACTGTAACTTGGTTGCTACAAAAAATTGTTCTTAGGTTGTTCGAGGATAAGTACAGGTTTGTTTTGAACTGGTGGTTTTTGAGAGGGTGGATGGATGATAAGTTTAGGCCCGGGAGAGTAATTCAAGGGGTATCTAATGTGCATAACCTTAGAAGACTTATCATTATTTTCATGATATCTTAGTGAAGAGGGGTCTAATGTTACTTCATCATATTCATCTAAGGAATTAATCTTGTCAATTTTCTCATTTTCTTCCACCGGTATATCTTCCCTAGTAGGATAATTTTTAGGAGAACTACAAACAAAATGTTCTTGACATTCAAGGATTGGTTATTCTAAGATGGATTCATCACACGCAAGGAATTTATCAATGGTTGAATTGTATTGTTAATAAAAAATGGTGTTGTCTTGTTCAAGAATGTTTTCTCTAGGGGAAGAGAGGAAATCAAGATTCCCATGACTTTCATTGATTAGATCTTCTAACATCAAAGTATCATCTTCACAACTAGGATATATACTAGGAGAAGAACAAATGTGATTGTCATGATCATTTACAATTATTTCTTCTTGCTCATCAATGTCATGTTCACTAAGAGAGGTAGGAGGAGAGAAACAACTAGAACTCTCAAAAATCTCATTGATTAGTTCTTCTAACATCAAAATATATTCTTCACCAATAGGAGAGATATTAGGAGAAGAACTAATATGATCATTAGGATTGTCCAAGGTTGTATTCTCTTTCACTAAAACACTCACATAGGGAGGGGATATGAAATTTTTCTTAGCGTTCCTAGAAAGGTAAGGTAATAACATTGTTTGACCAAAAATGAAAAGAAATTTTAACCATCTCTTGCAATGCTTTAATAATGTAAACAATGTGTATCCAAATATGGAAAACAATTTTATTTAATGAATAAAAAACTTTAAGAATACAAACAATGTATATCCAAAAATGAAAAGCACTTTTAACAAACTTATGCAAAGTTTTATGAATGTAAACATTGTATATGAAAAATTGAAAAGTAATTTTATCAATATTATTAAAAGTTTTAGAAATGTGAGAACTTTCAGATCTAATGATGCTTGTAATTAAGATTATTTAAAAAATGAGAGCCCTAAATTGATGTTTTTGACCTAGATGCATAAAATAGATGTTTCCAATACTTTCTAGACTTATAGTATATGTTATCAGGAGGTTTAGGAAGCCAAAAAAAGTAGATTCAAAACCTAAAAAATTGCAGCTTCAAACTCAATAGGGACTAAGACGCCAGTAAGGGAATTTTTATCCTAGTGGAGGTTTTTGTTAGAAAAAAAAAATTATAAGTTGTTAATAGTGTTCCCATATTTCCTACCTAAGGACCTAATATTTGGAAATAGAAAATTGTGCAAATGAATACAAGAAAAAGTAACTAGTGATAAGCAATTGGATGTAAAGCTCAATGCAATTTTTTCAATTTTGGATGCAATAACAATGTTCCTAAATATAATTAGGATGATGAATAATGCACTTTTCAATTTTTCAATGAGATAAAATGATGCAAGCAAGCAAAAATACAACCTATATGCACTTTCACTAATGAAAATATGAGAAACCCTAGATGCACTTTCACTAAATATGAGAAACCCTAGATGCAATTTCACTAATGTAAGATACAATGCAAGAATGAACGCAACCTAGATCTAGGAATGTAATGGAATCCTAATCAAAAAATGAATACTCAAAATGTTGGGTTCACCAAAATGATTAGTGGTGAAAAAGGGTGATTAATAGTATCACTCTTCACACAATCATTCAATAATATCCTAGGAGTCCTAATTGGATTGACTATCAACCTCACAAGGTGAGTCAATTCTCAACAAGGAAGACCTAGGATGGGGTTCTTTCAGCTTTGAGGGGTTCACCACCAAGCAAAAACTTGGAAAAGACAAATAAGAATTCAACTCACAAAATCTAATAATGCAAGCTAAATGAAAGGTGAAAATGATGAAATTATGCAATAGGGAGTTAGGATGTATGTGCCTGGGAACTCTAGAGATGTTGTGAGGATTTTGGAAATGAAAAGAAGCTACCAAAATGTGTTATGGAGGACTAATATGCCCTTACTATTGTCTTAGTCCCATTGCTATTTTTTAGGGCAGATGCAGAATCTTCAAATGCCAGAACCAGATCTAGAAGAATTTTTGAAAAATAACCTCGAGAGGACTAAGACACCTTTATTATTGTCTTAGTCCTGATCTGAATTTCTAAATATTTTGAGTGTGGTCATGAGGCTTGATGTCTACTCTTCCTTCTTCTCTAATCTCAGGTTTTGAAATTTTTAGATTTCGCTTGTAGGTGAGTTTATGTGAAGATGACAACTTTGCAATGAAACTTTGAAACTTTGCACTTCAAATGATCTTCAAGTCTTCAACCTAGATCTACAATCACAAATATTTGAAAGAGAGAAAAAAAACTTGTTGATTGTTAGTGAATGGGAATTTTCCTTGGTCAAACCCCTTGTTGGTAATTAAACCTTGAAATGAAATGCTACAACTCATCAAACCCTCGTAAAATCTTCACACTTGTGTGAATTGGCTACAATGGATATGGATCTTGAATTAAAGGAAGGCTTGATAGATATGGACTTGAATTTCTTGCTTGAATCAAAACCCTACATCACAAATGTTAGCACAACAATACACATGATGTAAGAATCTCTTTGATATGATGCTTGAATCTTGATGATGGATCCAAATGCTTGAATAATTTCTCTTGAATGCTCTTGTGGACTCTAACTTACTAGTAGGAATGCTATCACAAAAGTCTTGATTTGAAATGAGTGAAGTAACCTTGTATTTATACTTATCCATGCTTAATATCTTGAAATTACTCCACAACAAGCCAACATATGAATTCATTAATTAAAGGAGGCTAAATCCCACCAAGATTTGAAATTGAATCAAAAAATAACTCAAGGGGTCCGACTAAGATGCCCTAGGTGGCGTCTTAGTCCCAAGACTCAAATCTTGGGGCATAAACTCAAAAAAGGGACCTTTTTAGGCGCATTCAAGATCAGGGTCCCAAGACCCATGGAGGACAAAGAAGCCCTAGGTGGAATTTTAGTCCCAGACCACAAATTAGGGACACACAAACAAAATCATTAAATGATCATTTATCCATTGGAGAATGTTAGGATTAGCTATTAAAGGATATAATTCATAGGGCTTGTGGATGAAAAATAGGACCAATTAAGACATAAATAGGGATAAATAAAGCAAGGCGGGCCCAAACAAGTGTGAAAAGGAAAGGGTATGCATTTTACTACACTACAGACAAGAACAATATGAATCCTACAATAATTATTGCCCCGCAAACTATGCCAATAATCATACTTTTGTTGCTTTATTATTGTTGATTTTGAAGTTTGGACTGGATTTAATAGCTAATACCAAAAGCCCATATGTCCCCTTCAAGGGTTCTCCATAAATATTTTCCCCTATGGTATGATTTTCCTTTCATGGCTTAATCACAAATTATGTTAGGGGATTCACTGTGACTTTAACTTTAGGAAATCACTCAAAAAATGTTTTTAAAAGGATTAAAAGCATGCATATGTCTTACTGTTAAAGTATTACCTACACAAGATCACGATTCACTATCTTCTTATGATATTGTCTGTTAATTATGCCTATCACATGGTCCATTGAAATGACTATCCCATACTTTAGCACTGTTATGGCTCTCATACCCATTTCACATTGCATAACTAGTTTTCTTTTTATATTGCTCATGTATGGAATGTCCATTCTTCCTCCAATATATTGTCATTAGAACTGTACACTTTTTAAATCCGCCATTGTCATCTATTTTGTAGCATTGTTTTCAAGCTACTATTTCAACATGGTTTATAAAATTTTTATGAATTCCATGACGTAACTATCCCTTGAATAGTCCTTGTGATTATTTCTATGCATAGAATCACTACTTCTATACTCATTTTAGTTCCATTGAGTAGATATTTTTCATTCATGACAGTGATCTACCAAATCGATCTCATGAGTGATGAGTACCTACACAATTGATCATAGGTATGGTGCTTTTACACTCTTATCCCTCTTAAAACACAAGACGGTAGAATGTTGGGCTCAACCCTTGTGGGAGCCCATTTTACTCCACATGCTATGATATCAAAATGAAATAATCCAACAATGAAAATTTCACCTATACTTGCACAGTGAACAAACATGTGAGATAAAACAATGAAACTCATAATTGATGAATATTGATGATGATCCTCTTCTTTTCCTTGATATCTGAGATGTTGTAAACTATTTCAATTCTTTATAATAATATACTATATGTTTGTTGATATAGCATATGAAGAGAATATAGGTCCTGAGCTCTAACACAACTTTTTTCATCCCTTGTAGGCATTTCAAGCAGTAGCAGGTCCACTTCTGAAGCAACCAAGTGAGAAGGATTGAAGCAAGGATGCAATAGTTCAACTTGGGGTTCACCATTCAGGAAATGATGAATCCCTACTCTTTCCATATTCTCTTTATTTTCTATTTCTTCAAATGTATAGTTTATATCTTATATTGTATTGAAATAGTTATTCCCATGGCTTGCATGGGACACCATACATTTGTAATTATTCATAAAGGACAACATTTATGCAAAACTTGTGCAATCTTTCTCTTGTATACATTTGCATAATGAACTGAAATTTATTTGATAACTACTTTTGTGCATATAAATGGAACTTAGCATAATTGAATGTGTACCTTTATCTTTATTTCACAAACACTATCTCAACTCTACTTGATTAAGCTAGAAGCTAAATATGGTAACAATTACAAAGTGTGTTTATTTGAATCATTCTTATCACTTGATCTTTTCTTCATCCATGTGATCTTTGATTCTCATCCATTGATAGATCAAATCAATATGAGCCCTTGATTTCTCTTTTTCTCTCCTATAAATACATCATTATTTAGAGAGAAATGGATCAATCTTTTGATAGAAAAGTTATGCTATTGAAATTCATACTCACTTGCATCCATATTTAGAATTTGTTAAAGTATTTTAGATTAATCATCATATTAGCCTATGTTGGATTTCAGTTGTCTAATATATTTTTTTTGTCCTTGATGTCAAAACTCTAGCTTGGGTAATACATGATACATGATGGTTTACACAGTTGTGATGGTTTGATTTTGGTGGCATATGATGCTTTACATAGTTGATTTATGTAGTTATAGTTTTTGGTTGTTTCAAGATACAAGTTGATGCTGACATCTTATTACTTTGGCAGGCTCTTGATACATATTGATAATCTTGATACATGTTGATGCTGACAATGTTTATAATTCATGTTGACAAGATGCATTCTCAGATTGGTTGATATATGATTTGCAGTTACATGTTACTATTACAGGTCAACAGTTTGCTTCCTCAAATACTACATGTCATAGTGATTGCCTCAAGTACATTCAATAGGGACAACATTCAATTCAAATTGATTAATGCTTGGCATTATTATTCTCTATGATTTCATATCATTTGGCTCAGTTACTATGCTTTCATTATGATGAAAATTTGTGCTAGAAAGTCAAAGGTCTATAGACCTTGTCATTTCCGTCACATATGATATTGATACTTTGAATTCTTCATATTTAATTTTAAAAAGGTATTAAATCCTTTATAAGAGAAAGCTAACTTCAAACATTGGAAGTATCTTATATTTTCATCATATGCAACATGGGGCAGATTTATATGGTTTATTAACCTAGCATCTGGAATTATGTTGGTCTTATTGTATTTCATATTATCAAAGGAATATGACTTTATTTAAAGTCACATGGTAGAGACCAAGGAATATGCAAACTTTTGAGTGGTATTGAGTATCGACAACCATCATTGAAATTGGATTAATGTTTTTTTATCATAATGGTGTCGGCATTTTTTTTAGCAAAGGATATTCCTTACAGAATATGCAATTGACTCAAAAAGATTATCAATTTCTTTTGAGTTTGGTTTGAAATGATTATGTTGTTTGTAAAAATCATTTCATTATGTTTGATTAGGGTTTGTAACCCTAACCGCCATGGTTTTTAGAGGTCTACAAATTCTTTGATTTCTTCAGCCGACATACTGTGAATTTGAAAGCTAGCTCACTATATGAGCTTAGGAAAAATATGGAGTGTTTTGAGCTTGACAAACTATGTAAGTATGGATGTTTGGACAAATAATATACAATGGTAGTTGAATTTACTCAGCTAGACGGTTATCAGGTTTTGAGACTTGTCTTTCAGTTTATTTTTTTTTCATCGAAAGTAGGTATTATTTCTATTGGAAATTATTTCTTGAAGCAAATAAGTAAAGGCAGTTAATGTTGTTTTTTAACTCTGATAATTGAAATGTTGAAAGGCTTCTAGCTAATAGGATTCAAATCAATTGAATAATTCTACTATGGTGATTTTTGTAAGGATTATTTAGGGTTTTTTCATTTAACCCTAACTCGAGTTGGTTTTTACAGTTACAAAATTGTATGCAGAGATTTTGTACCTATTTAAAAGAGGATTTTTGGTATTTTTTATGATGCCTATGTAAAGTTAAGGAAAAAGAGATTTCATGAGTATTTTTAAGTGATACTGATGAGGGAGCAAACCCGAGACACAAAAAATGATGCCAACAACTAGAGAACTTTGATTATTATTTAGAATGGAACTTCTTACATGTAGAGGGTCACAAATCCTCAAGCTCTGCAAATTACAGAAATTACAAAAGACCCCCTTTCGTAGCATGCAAACCCCTTTCCCCAAAAAGCTACCAAAAATAAGAAATCTTGTCCATAAATAGAGCTCCTTTCCAATTTGGAGCCAAAACAACATTCAAATTTGAGTTTTGGTGGTTTGGTGCCAAAATTACAATTTGAAATTCACATTTGAATTCACATTCAAAAATTAGCACATTTCTAAAAATGCACCAACTTCCGGAAGCCATAACTATTAATCTGACCATCGTATTTTCAATGATAATACCTTTTTGGGAAGCTCTCGAAAAGATGATGTGGCACAAAGTAGGGCCTATGACCAACTACTTTGGGTTTTTGCAAATTTTCAAGCCCATCCGAAGCAGCTAAGGGCCTCAAATTTGGCTTCAAATATTTTAATAGCTAAAGGGGTATCGAGAAATGAAAAAACATCTAAGAAACAACCAACTAAAAATTAAAATCTTTCTTTTTTGGGTGATGTAGGATTGCCCTCACACCACTGGATGCTCTTGCATCAAATACAAAAAGTTGTTCTATATTGAAAATCTGTTTATTAATTGAGAAGATGTTGATTCACAACATTCTTCAATGAACTTGATGAGAATATTCTTAGTCTTCTATTGTAATTCTAGGATTGCAAAAATTGCACTTCTAGGGTTTGGATAGAATGCTATAATTTGTTATGCATTAAAAGGAGTTGGTGCTCCTGTAATCTTGTAAAATAAGTTGGTACTCCTGTAATCTTGTAAAAGGATTTGGTTCTCCTAAATGTGAAAGAGTTGGTGCTATAAGTGAATAAAGGAAAAAAAATTGAGTAATTTTTTATACCCCAAGATTGTTTTTCCACTTAGGAAAAAATTCTAGTGTTATGTGATGTTTCTATGTGTGTTTGGTTCACTTGCTTGAGTTGCATAATATTGTTGATATCAGTCATCCATTTATGCCCATTCTTTAAATCATCTTGAATAAATGGTTTAGTTACAAGCTCTGATATGTGTGAAAATTTTATCAAGCCAATCTATGTTAGTGAATTTTTATTTGATTTGCAATACATACAGTTTTGTCTAAGTTTATGTGAAGTCTAGTTTTTAATAGTCATTTGATAATCTATTTTCAAAGTTTTAAAAGTTGTAACTCTCATAAATCACGGATTCACCCCCCCTCTTAGTGATTTCAATCTTCCAACAATTGGTATCAGAGTGTAGGGTCGTTTCATAGGTCTAATCCACCTAGGATTGATTCTGGTCTTTGGACATCAGTCAAACATGTCACAAGCTCAAGAAGGTACTTTTGTGACTAGAGCTCCACTATTTGACGGTACAAATTGTTTTTTCTAGAAAGTCAGAATCGAAACATATTTGATTTCAATTCATCTTGATGTTTGGAGCATAGTTTGAGATGGGTATAATGTTCTATCCACAATACCCATAGATTCTACTAAAAAGAAGTATGAAACTAATGCTAGAGCCAAACATGCTCTTTTGTGTGGCTTAACAAAAGATGTATTTGTTAAAGTCATGCACTGCAAATCTGCTAAGGAGATTTGGGAAAAACTTGAAAACATTTATCAAGGAAATGATAAAGTCAACTAGTCAAAGATTCTTATTCTGAAAACTCAGTTTGAGGAAATGAAAATGAATGATGATGAAAAGGTGGCTAAATACTTCTTGAGAATTAGTGAGGTTGTTAATGCCATGAGAGGTTTAGGAGAAGAAATAGAAGAGTTTGATGTTGTCAAAAAGGTCATTAGAACCTTACATCTTAAATATGAAACTAAAGTTTCAGCCGTTGAAGAAAAGAAACACTTTGACAAGCTTACCTTAGATGATCTACAAGGAACTCTTACTGCCTTTGAAATGAGAACTTGCAAAAACAACTTACCAGGAAAAAAAACTACTTTTAAAACTGAAAAAAGGGAAATTGTAGTTGAAAATGAGTCAAAAGATTCTAATACCCTAGAATCTCACTTTGTTAGAAAATTGAAAAAGGGATGAGGTAAATACAAAGGAAAACTTCCCTTTAAATGTTTCAACTGTGGAAAAATTGGACATTTTGCAGCTAAATGTCCCTATGGTGATCAAAACAATGATGATGAAAAGTTTGACAAACAATCTAAGAAGGTCTATAAACCTAAAAAGAAGTTCAACTTCAAAAAGAAAAAGAGTCTGCTCAGTAAAGATGAAACAGACACTGAAGTAGAAGACTCTTTAGATGAAGAAGATGAGACCCTGTTTATGGCTAAAGTCAAACTGCAAGAAGATTCAAACAACAAAACTGAGTTAGAAGATGGTGAAATAAATCTTGAAGGTGAATTAAAATGTGCTTTAAAGGAAATTAAAAAACTTAAAAAACAAGTTCTTACTCAAGAACAAAAGCCAGATCAAGCAATAGTCTCTTTGAAGACTGAACTTGAAGAATCTAAGAGGATTGAGGATTGTCTTAAAACAACTGTGAGCATGAAAGAAAAAGAAATTCAAAGATTAGAACAAGAAGTTGTTAATCTTCATAAGAAAGTTGAAGGATATGAAAGTACAATGAAGCTTAATGATGCTCTTAGTAAGCATAAATTTCATAAGGACAAAATTGGACTTGGGTTTGAAAAGGTGAGTGTTCAATTGATAATCCAAAATAAAAATATAACTCTACAAGTTAGAGTTTCAAATCAGATTATTTTGAATCTGGTAAAAACTTTGGATACCCCTTTGAAAAAACAAGAATATCATTCAGATTTAATCCTTATTTTTTTGGCTACTACTTCTTTTGCAACAAGTTTGGCCACAAAGTGAGTTCTTGCAGGTTAATAACTTCTAGAATGCCAATATTTGGGCATAAGTAGAATTTTGGGTTTGTAAATCAAGTCAGGTGCTTTAAATGCAACACTCTGGGACATATAGTCAAACAATGCAAAGTTGATCTGCATAAGAAAAAGAAAAAAATAAAAATGGTATGGAAACCTAAATTTGTTAAAAGCATAGAGCAATCAATGCTTGTTCAAACTACTTTTCATTCTAGAAAGGACATTTGGGTCCTAGATAGTGGTTGTTCTAACCACATGATAGGGGACAAGGACAAATTCATCAAACTTGAAGATTATACTAGTGGATATGCAAAATTTGGTGATAATTCTGGTATATAGATTAAAGGTAAAGGTTCACTTTTGCTAAATGAGGACACACCTATTTATGATGTGTATTATGTAGAAGGCCTAAAGCACAATTTACTTAGTGTTAGCCAAATATTTGATAGTGGTTATCATGTTATGTTTACTAAATAGGGATGTGAGATCAAGAAAAAATCTGGAAATACTATTGCAGTAGGGAGAAGGACAAAAGGTAATGTTTATAATCTCCTAGACATCTCTGGTAATGACAACAATGAAGGTATGCGTCTAATGGGTCAAGTTGAAGAAAGTTGGTTATGGCATAAAAGATCAGGACATATAAACTTTGACAATCTAGTTAGAATCAGTAGAAAATAGAATGTTAGAGGTCTACCAGTCCTTAACAAACCAGAAAACTCTGTGTGTAAAGAATTTTTAAGTGGTAAAAAAACTAAAGTCAGTTTTAAGACAAAAGAACATTCTTCAACTAATCCTTTATAGTTAGTGCATATGGATTTGTGTGGCCCAACTAGAACAAGTTCAATTAATGGTGAAAAGAATTTTATGTTGTTTGTGGATGATTATACAAGAATGCTTTGGGTTACTTTTCTTACACATAAGTCAGAGGCTTTTGAAATATTCAAGATCTTTTGTAAAATGATTGAAAAGGAGTATGATTTAAAACATAAATTCTTGAGATCTGATAAAGGAGGAGAGTTCACTTCTCAGGAATTTATTGATTATTGTGAACAACATGGTATTAAGAGGCAATATTCAGCCACTAGAACACCTCAACAAAATGGGGTAGTTGAACGCAAGAACAAAACTATGAAGGAAATGGAAAGAACCATGTTATATGAGGCTAATTTTCCTAAAATGTATTGGAAAGAAGTTGTACATACAGTTGTATACATTTTAAATAGAGTGCAACTTAGAGTGAAATCAAAATTCACTCCTTATGATTTATGGCATATAAAGTCTTCCTCTATAAAACATTTTAAAATTTTTGGTAGCAAATGCTTTATTATGAAAGATGATGAACATCTAGGCAGCTTTTAATCAAAGTGTGATGATGGTATCTTTTTGGGATACTCAACTCAAAGTAAAGCCTATAAATGTTATAATAAAAGGCTTAATAAGATTGTTGAGGCGGTCAATGTGAAAATTGATGAAAGACCACACTTAGAAATTGATCTTGTGCAGGATGATGAGGAAGAAATAGAAACTAAACTTGAAATAATACCCAAAAGTGTTGAGACATCAAGTCCTAAACATGATGAAACAACAAGTTCTAAAAATATTGTGCTAAAAAATCCTTCAAAATCTATTGCTAAAAATCATCATCAAAGTCAGATTATTGGGGATAGAAATGCTGGAGTTCAAACACAGAGAAAGGCAATGCTAGAGTTCAAACATGAAGAAAGGCTGCTAAACTTGAAGAACAAGCTCAAATGGCAGAGCATACAACTTTTTGTTTAGTCATTGAATTTGAACCTAAGAATTGTGATGAAGCTCTTTTGGATGAATGTTGGCTTAAGGCTATGCAGGAAGAAATAAGTCAAATTGAGAAAAACAAAACTTGGGAGTTATTCCCAAGACCTGATGACAAGAATATCATAGGTGGAAAGTGGGTTTATAGGAATAAGCTTGACAAAAATGGAAAAGTTGTTGGCAAAAAATAAAATTTTGTTTGCAAAGGCTATGCTCAAAAGGAAGGTATTGATTTTAGTGAAATGTATGCACCTATTGCTAGACTAGAATCCATTAGAATATTCTTGTCTTATTTTGTTTTTAAGAATTTCACTTTTTATCAACTGGATGTCAAAACTGCATTTTTAAATGGTTATTTAGATGAAGAGGTTTACATGGAACAACCTGAAGAGTTTTTCTACAAAGATAATCCTAATCATGTTTACAGGTTGAAGAAGGCCTTATATGGCTTAAAACAAGCACCTAGGGCATGGTACTCTAGGCTAGATAATCATTTGACATCAAATGGCTTCACTAGAGGTGGTGTTGACAACAATCTTTATGTCAAGATTGAAGGTACTAATATTCTACTTGTTGAATTTTATGTAGATGATATCATTTTTGGCTGCAATAATGATGCTTTAACTAAAAACTTCTCTCACATTATGGAATCTAAATTTGAAATGTCAATGTTGGGAGAATTGACTTTCTTCCTTGGCCTTCAAGTTTCTCAACTTGAACATTGTATATTTCTCTCTCAAACCAAGTATGCTAGAGAGATGCTTAAAAGGTTTCAAATGGATGGATGTAAACCTATTAGTACTCCATTAGTGATTACTGGTTGCAAACTTACCAAAGTTGATGATTCTCCTGATGCTAATCAATTTGAATATAGATCAATGATTGGCAATTTATTGCATTTAACTGCCTCCATACCTGATATAATGCAGGTAGTTTGCATTGTTGCAAGGTTTCAAGCATCACCTAAGGAATCACATGTTACTGTTGTTAAAAGAATTTTTAAGTATATTCAAGGTACTCTTGATTATGGTCTTTGGTATCCCAGGAGCAATGATTTTTCTTTGATTGCATATATAGATACTGACTGGGCTGGTTGCTTGGATGATAGAAAAAGTACCATTGGTGCTGCATTTTTCCTTGGTGATCAGTTAGTTGCTTGGAACAACAAGAAACAATAATTTGTTTCTCTTTCTACTACTGAGGTAGAGTACATAGCTGCAACCTCTTGTTGCACTCAACTGGTTTGGATGGCTCAAACATTATCAGATATGGGTATCATAGTATCTAAACCTATGTCTATTTTTTTTTATAATACAAGTGCAATCAATATCTCTAAGAATCATGCTATGCACTCTCGTACTAAACACATTGCTATCAAGTTTCACTTTCTTCAAGAAAAAGTGTTGGATAATGAAGTATGTCTACAGTTTATTACATCATAAGAACATGTGGCTGATATATTCACCAAGCCTCTATCCAAAGAAGTCTTTGAAAGACTAAGACTTAGATTGGGAGTTATCTCTCAGTCCTTAATTGATTCTCCTCCTAATTTATGGGGAGCTTGGTTCTATGGTTTCTCATTTACAACTCTCTTATATATTTTTCAATTGCTGCTCTATTGTTTCACTTGCAGCTAGTTGTGATTGGATAATTGGTTGGCTTCAGTTGTTTATATATTCATGGAATTTCACATTTTCCTCTATTTATTCTTTGTCATTGAGGCAAAAAGGGGGAGAGACGATGTGTTTTTCTATCAAGGAAAAAGGGAAAATTTTTTGGATTTCAATTTTTTATTGTAATTTTTTTGTCCTTGATGTCAAAATTTTTGCTTGGGTAATAGATGATACATGATGGTTTACACAGTTGTGATGGTTTGATCTTGGTGGCATATGATTCTTTTTTATCTTGGTGGCATATGATGCTTTACATAGTTGATTTATGTAGTTCTAGTTTCTAGTTGTTTCAAGATACAAGTTGATGATGACATCTTATCATTTTTGCAAGCTCTTGATACATATTGATAATGTTGATACATGTTGATCCTTACAGTGTTTATAATTCATGTTGACATGATACATTCTGAGATTGGTTGATATATGATTTGCAGTTACATGTTACTATTACAAGTCAGCAGTTTGCTTCCTCAAAGGCTACATGTCATAGTGATTGCCTCAAGTACAATCAACATGGACATCATTCAATTCAAGTTGACTAATGGTTGGAATTATTATTCTCTATGATTTCATATCATTTGGCTCAGTTACTATGCTTTCATTATGATGAAAATTTGTTCTAGAAAGTCAAAAGGTATATAGACCTTGTCATCGCCATCACATATGATATTGATACTTTGAATTCTTGGTATTTAATTTTAAAATTTATTAAAGCCTTTATAAGAGAAGGCTAACTTCAAACATTGGAAGTATCTTATATTTTCATCATACGCAGCACCGGGCAGATTTATATGGTTATTAACTTAGCATACAGAATTATGTTAGTCTTATTGCATTTCATATTATCAAAGGAAGATGACTTTATTTAAAGTCACATGGCAGTGACCAAGGAATATGCAAAATTTTGAGTGGTATCGGGTATCGACAACCATCTTTGACATTGGATTACTTTTTTTTTTTTTTATCATAATGGTGTTGGCAATTGTTTTAGCGAAGGATATTCCTCACAGAATATGTGATGGAGTCCAAAAGATTATCTATTGATTTTGAGTTTGGTTTGAAGTGATTATGTTTTTTGTAAAAATCATTTCATTATGTTTGATTAGGGTTTGTAACCCTAGCCACTGTGGTTTTCAGAGGTCTACAAATTCTATAATTTCTTTAGCCGACATACTGTGAATTTGAAAGATAGCTCATTGTATGAGCTTAGGCAACATATGGAGTGTTTTGAGCTTGGAAAATGTGTAGGTGTGGATGTTCGGACAAATAATCTACAATGGAAGTTGGCTTTACTTAGCTAGACGGTTATCAGGTTTTGAGACTTGTCTTTTAGTTTGTTTTTTTTTCATGTAAAGAAAATATTATTTTTGTTGGAAATTGTTTCTTGAAGCAAATAAGTAAAGGCTATTAATGTTGTTTGTTAACTCTGATAACTAAAATGTTGAAGGGTTTTTGGCTAACAAGATTTGACTCAATTGAATAATTCTACTGTGGTGACTTTTGTAAGGATTATTTAGGGATTTTTCATTTAACCTTAACTCGAGTTGGTTTTTACAGTTACAAAACTATATGTAGAGATTTTACACCTATTTAAAAGAGGGTTTTTGGTATTTTTGATGATGCTTCTATAAAGTTAAGGAAAAATAGATTTCATAAGTATTTTTAAGTGATACAAAAAGTTGTTCTATATTGAAAAATTATTTATTAATTGAGAAGATGTTGATACACAACATTCTTCAATGAACTTGATGAGAATATTCTTAGTCTTCTATTGTAATTCTAGGATTGCAAAAAATATACTTCTAGGGTTCTGATAGACTACTATAATTTGTAATGCATTAAAAGGAGTTGGTGCTCCTGTAATCTTGTAAAAGGAGTTGGTGCTCTTATAATCTTGTAAAAGGAGTTGGTACTCCTAAATGTGAAAGAGTTGGTGCTCTAAGTGAATAAAGGAAATATTTTTTGAGTAGTTTTTTATACTTCAAGAGGGTTTTTCCACTCAAGACAAAATTCTGGTGTTATGTGATGTTTCTATGTGTGATTGGTTCACTTGCTTGAGTTGCATAATATTGTTGATATCAATCATCCATTTCTGCCCATTCTTTAAATCATCTTGCATAAATGGTTTAGTTACAAGCTCTGATATGTGTGCAAAATTTATCAAGCCAGTTTATGTTAGTGAATTTTTATTTGATTTTCAATACATATATTTTTTTTTGAGTTTATGTGAAGTCTGATTTTTAATAGTCATTTGATAATCATTTTTCAAAGTTTAAAATTTGTAACTCTCATAAATCACTGATTCACCCCCCTTCTCAGCGATTTCAATCTTACAACAACTTAATCATCCATTAATGGCTTCCATATTAGCTTAGTTTGCATAAATTTTAGAATAAACTTGTATCTATGGCTTGCATCTATGAACTTTGTTTACATTTATCATAGATTTCATCCATTTTATCAAGAATTTTAGCATTTATCATTCATCTCCATCACATTAAAAACTAGTTTCATATCATGTTTTTTTCATCTCTCATCAGTTTTGCTAGTTTTCTTCAATAAAACTGATTGGAAAAGGCTCATATTATACAAGATATTGGGAAAGGGTCGCCATTCCACATCAATGTGACACCACTCCACTAATAGGATAAGGTTTGAGGTCTTAGAATAGGCTTTTGTTAAGTTTTCATGTTTATATCATGTTAGTTTAATGGCTTCCTAGTTTTGATGATTTTGAATATCTTATTGGGATCATTGCTTAAGGGATTAAATAGGTTTTAAATTTATTTGGATCTAGCATATTTAGTTCATACTATGACTTTGGTCATAGAAACCCATGTCTTTTGAATAGAAAACATACAAACATTTGTTTAGTAGTTGTGATTATAGACTCTAACTAGCATGGGATTAGGTTGCACCACTTGGTTAGTAGACATAAAGATTAGCTTAAAATAGGAAAAAGAAATAAATATAGGCAATAAAAGAACCAATTAATAGGTTTTATGCCTTAAAAAATGCAAGCATTGGTACAAATAGTGTAGGAACTCAATAGCTTAAGTGTTATCCAATGAAAATGTGACTCTAAATAGACCAGCAAAAATAAAGGTATACATATATCAAAGGCACTAATCCACATAACAAGATAAATAACATACAAAAACCTAAAAAATAGTAACTTTTTCACAAAAAAAAAAACAAAAAAAAGGATAGAGATAAAAAAATTAGAAACATGATGAATAATAACAAAAAAACCAAAATGAAAAGGATAAGGAGATGGAAGTGCTAATAACTCAGCATAAGCACTAAATAATATATGTGCAATTCTACAAACCATAGGCACTAAACTAAGGTCTCCTACAAGTAAATGTTAATTTTCCTACAAAATAACATGATACAATATAGAAAAAGGATAAACAACTACTTGAAAAATGACAACAATAAAAAATATTTTAAGATTGTATAACTAAAAGAGTAAAACATTATGGAAAAGTATTAAAACTTAGAAGTTTTAATACTCATTAAATAGTGCTAAATTGTAGAGGCACTAAGGGAGTCATGAAACCACACTCTTGACTCAAAATAACTAAGACAAAGGTCAAAAGTGATAGTTTAGAACCTTCTACCTAAAAAATTGCAAACAAACACAATTTTTTGTTTTTAGGGATATGGGTCCTATAGAGCATGAAGGAAACACAAAAGACACAAAATGATAAGATAAACACAACTATTTTATTTTACCTTTCCTTTTAATTTCTCATCCCTTGGATTGAGCTTAAAGTGGAGGTGTCCTCCACTTGATGTAATCTTCTTTCTTTCTCATCTTTTATGAGTTTGTATTTCTCTCCAATATAGAATATCTTGACATAAAATATATTTTTAATAATAATTGAACATAAAATTATCACAAATTGATGGAAAAATCTCTAATTTATGGATTTTTGGTGGTCAATATGGATGGCTAAGATGAATTATGAGATGGAGGGATATGCTTGAAATAAAGGATCAAGGCTTAGTCTTGTGTCAAGTTTTGTAAGGTGGAGACTTAAGACAATTACATGTGGCATTAAGAAGAGAAATATGTGTTCCCACACATGCATGAGTATACATTAGGAAAACATGATTTTCACAAGTGAAATATAATTGTAAGATTGTGAAAATAAAGAAGAGTGACATGTGGATGGAAAAGGAAAGTGTAGGCTTGGTACACATAGGGAAGATGATCTCACATATGTATGCACAACCAATTGAAGAGTTGGTTAAAGATGAGGTGGAGAATTGCAATGAATTATCCATTCTCAAAGATGTGTGAGCATTGAAGATAGTTAGGGAGACTTGTCACATGGTGGAAATTTTGGGGATTTTGAGGAACTTTTAATTGGAGAAAATATTAATAATAATTAAGATGGATTAATTAATTATTCAAATATTTGATTATTTAATTAGGTTTAGAAGAATTGTAAGATTTGGATATGGAGATAACCACATAATATATAGAGGCCTAATGGAAAACAAAGTGAAATGAGAAGATCAATGTACGACAAGAATAAACTATATTCTTATCAATGAATTAAAATATACAAGGATAATATATTCAAATTACAAAGAGAACAAATTTGTTATATAGGCCAAGGTGAGACATAAGATACCATAATATTATGATAAGTGTCTTAATATTATAATATGATATATGAAATGATAATTATCCTATGTGTATCATGAGTAAATTTAAGTGATAAGGTGTGGAAAATACCTATTAGTGGAACCCCTATTCACACCAACAATCTCTTAAGTGAAAATTAGGGAGTATGAGAAATAATACAAAGATGCAAGGATGGGTCCTAGATACTAGTCCATGTTAGGTACCCATGTACAAATTTAATCTCTCAAAAATTAAGAAAAGGAGAAAACTGAATGGGATAAAAATCCTCCCCAAAAGAGAGAAAATACTATAAAAATTATCTCAAAGAAGAATTAGAAGGATAAATCCCCATGTGAAGAAAATATCCCTCAATAAGAGAGGAGTAGGAGGACCATGTATTATACCCTCATTGTAGGATATATGCCAATGGTAGATGCTCAAAATTTGATGTAGAAGATGGTCCATGATTGTTGAACAAAATTCCTCCCATTAGTAAGAAAAATATTAAAGGTATATGGACAATGTCTTCCCATTCCTAAAAGGAATATGAAGGAAGAAAATAAATATTTATGAAGTATCTAAAAAATCCTCATTTGTCTCCATGTTAATACATAAAAATTTCATTTCCATGTCAGGTGTTCGAGGCCACACTGACAAAGATATCCAAAGATAAGGATACCCCTTCTAAAGATAAACATATCTCCCGAAAAGATACTCAAAATTATCCATAATAATGTCAAGTTATGGTTAATTATGATGTGGATAATGAATAAGAGGGTTTGAATTTCCCCTCACAACTACTAAATAAGAGTCATCTCCACCAAAGAGAAGATGAATGTAACAAAGTTTCTCCCAAATATGAAATATGAGACTCTAAAAACAAAATTGTATTGTCTATCATGTATTCACCCCAAGTAGAAATATTTGGAAGAGAATGTATATCCTACTACATTGAACCACATGAATCTATGGATGTAAAAACATAATTATTATCATAGGAAAAAATATATGGATGAGATGGAATACAAGACTCAATAATTGAATCATGTGCGAGAATACCAAAGTTCAAGTAACCAAATTTCTCCCTAAATTCCAATGAGAAGTGTTATAATAATATAAAGGATCAAATCCACCATTAGGAAAAAAATATTAATAAGTGTATATTTGAGATACATGATCAACCATCCTAGTAGCAATGACCTCTCTCCTCTCTAGGTCCCTAATGATAACTTAATTGGTAGTAAATTCCTTAGTCTTCCCTAGTTCAATTCAATTGATTTAATATATGGAAAGAATATTGTTTTTAAAGTGAAGTAAACACAAGAAATCATTGAATATGTCATCCAAAATATTAATAGATCCCCTTATAATTATATTCATTTAAGTATGATTCCCCATAAAAGTAGGTGGCATAGAACAAAACTCAAAAGAAGAAAACATAGATTGTGAACATGGAATATTATGAGAAGGTATCAAATCTAGAAGCCATCTCCCCGATCCTTGACCTATAGAAAAACAAAGATCTTTTCATTTGTTCTTACCTATTCCAATATTTTGACTCTTTTCATTATTGTATTTTGATTGTTTGGAATAACAAGCTAAAATAAGCATTCTTAAAGGTAAACTAATTTTTTTTATTCATAAGAAGATATTTTAGTTCATCAAGGTCATTCTTATAATAATAATTTTCTTCATGTCCATCCTTATTTCAATATACACAAGTAGGCTTCTCCTTCTTAGATGATTCCCTCTTAGAAGAGTAATTTTAATTTTATTTGTGGAATTAGATGTGGATTGTGTGTTCTATGGAATTAGAAGGTATATCAAACTTACTCCCAAAGGAATTATTTGTAGTATATAAAGTAAAAAGAAATAATGAATATTTGAAATCCTTTATGTTGTAAAAATTACATTAATTAAGATATTAATTCATTCTCCAAAAAATATCCTTAAATTTTATTTATTTTCCAAAATAAATGAAAATGTACTCCACATAGCCATAGGTGTATCCTATTTATCAATGTGAAGTAAAAACATAGGAGAGATATATAAGCACAAATATCTAGTAACTTATTTTCAAGTATTCAACCACTTATTATCTTTAGCTTCATCATTTGGTTCATCACAAAGTGCATGAACTATCCTATACAACGTATTAACTCTAAAAAATTTAATCATTTCAAATTTCCATTTAGGATAGTTATAATGTGTTATAAGTGGAACTAAATATTTATCCATGATGAATCAAGAAGAAAACACCACAAATCAAGATAAATGCAACTTAAAACACAAGAAGATTTCCCCTAAATTCACTCTATCAAAGATCCCCTCAATAATAAATGAGATTGACACTTTATAGTTAGTGCAATTACATATGTCACTTGTAAAAAAATAGAAAAGTGGTCTTGATCTTTGTACATGAAAATTCCATATTTGGCCACAAAATAAAAGTACATTATTTTTTAATAAAATGAGATCAATATGATCACACCACTGCACATTTCACAAAAATATGCACTTTCACAAATAAATTCCACCCAAAAATTACCATAGGAGAAAGAATGGAGCCCTTGAAGTTCCCAA
>VDFB02111256.1:0-69129 GCA_007258455.2 Sequoia sempervirens | reverse complement strand
CCTCTCTCTCTTAAAATTCTCCCTCCCTCTAAAGAAATACATACATACATACATACATATAAGCAAACATACATACATACATACATACATGCAATCTTACGTGCATACAAGCATACATCTACATATGTACATACAATCTTACATGCATACACTAATACATACATACATGCACATGCATGCATACATACATACATATAGGCATACATGCATACATACATATGTATACATGTCATACAAGCATACATACATACAAACATACAAATATATATACATACATTCAATAGAGCAGCATTTAACACAAAGCAAGACATAATGTGAGCATGTTATAACATGCTCACATTATATCTTTGTAGAAATGTCTTGGGCACAAATGCTAAAACCATGTCAAAACTAAGAAATAATGCAAGCGCATTATAACGCCCTCGTGTTATTTCTTGCTTTGGGAATCCCCAAGGGCTTGGTGTTTTCCTTGGAATACAAACCCAAAGGTTTGGAGTGTCTTCCGAACATCCAAAGATGTCTTTTTGCAAATTCTACAATATTTCACATAATCGTGTTCGTGTTAAGTATCAGGTTTGCACGTGTTTCAATATCGAACAAATCAAACACCTGGGTAATATTAGGCTCTCTCTTAGTTATCTAACGATGTATTTTTTTCACATTTTGACAATGTTAAGCCTTTGATCTATAATTTCTTTTTTTTTGTCTATTTTTTGGCAAAAACTAGTGTTTGGTGTTTTCTTCGTTATAAATTAACCGTTCATCAAAATTTCAAATAAATTACATTTTTAGAAACTATACTCCATTCTACGCATATTAAAAAAAATGATTTTCAATTAGTTTCCAAAATTTATAGTAGCATGGCCAAAATTCCATTTTTAGAAGTGTCCACTTTGAAAATTAGTAAAAAATAAAATATTCACTAAAAAATATCAAAAAAATCGAGTACAAACTACATACTATTAGCTAATTTCTCACCGAAGTGATTTTAAAAATACTAAAAAAAATTTAACCGTTTGAGGGAGCCTTAAAAGTTGCTATGTTATGTTTTTTTGACAAAAACAACACCAATTTTTGTGGTCCCCTCTTTTGAACCCCTTAATTTCAACCATTTTTAAAAAATAGTAGTTTAGAAAGTTGACTCGAAGCACTATGATCCTTGTTTTTGTTGCATCTCAAAATTTTGAGTGTAACTATCCTCAATTTCACGTCCAAGGTCAATATTTCCTGATTTTAGAAAAAAAAGTGTCCACTTAAGCCCCCTTTTTGCCGCCCCATCTTTTTGCACTTATCCACATAGATAATTTCAACACATAATAAACCTAATCAACATATTTAAAAATAAATGATATAAAAAGAAATACAAGAAAGTTAAAACTCAAAGATGTTAAAATCCAATACCCAAAAGTAAATAAAATGAGAGAAACCTTGTGTATATTAGGCTCTAAAATTTATAAATCTATTGAAGAAAACATTAGAACTTTAATAGAAAATTTCATGAAAATAGAAGGTTTATGAAGAAAAGAAAAAAATAGTATAATGACTTGGTGTGTTTCCAAAAATCACAAAACAAAAGAAAAAAATAAAGGAAACCCCTATGTTGTCCAAGTAAAAATAGCCCCAATAGATTAACATTATGGATTTGACTATTAATTTAATAAAGTATATGAATCTCTTAAGAGAAATGCATGAAAGATAAGAATGAACAAAACCTTGCATGTTGAGAAAGCCCATAAACCAAAGTAAAAGAAAAATACAGTTTGAAGCAAAGCATGCATAATAAAACAAAAACTATATTCTTTATCAATTTTTAAAAATATGAAAACTTAATTATTTCTGTTAATAATTCATTAAAAAAAGAGTTAAACGAAGAATCGACAAGCGTAAAACCCTAGCACACTCCAAACTCCGCAAACCATACACACAAAGGAAGCAACCCGGTATACTATAAAATCACAACAACAAAGTAAAAATTGAAAACATCAATGTGGGCATGAAAGAAACCCTGTGCATACGAAAACTGGGAGAATTCTAACACACAAACCTTGTTAACATACGAGAACTTTAGAAAATCCATGAATTTGACACCAAGGTTCCTGCAATTAATTGATTCACGAGGGATAGAGAATAAAAACTAGGCAATTGCCTTCGATTTCTTGGAGTGGAGAGATTATTCTCTGCTCCTTCCATCAGTCGTCGCCTCAGTCACTTCGGCATGCTTTGTGGGGACTCCATCAGTTAAACATCAAATGCAATTTCGACAACACGGACCACCCTATCTCCACCATATCCACACTCGCACAGACCGCCATTTTGTGGGTCATCTGCACAAATAAAATAAACAATTAAATATCAACAACTCACCAATCGAAACTCAGAAATGAGTGCATTCTGACAATGTCGGAAAGAAGAGGGGCCCTTTCAGCGGCCGTCGATATTGACTTTGTTGAAAAAGTACAACGGAGATTCCTCTGCTCGTTTTTTTTTAATATACTTTCTGTGAGTGCGTAACATTCCATCATACATTGGTCGCTGTTCAGCGAGAACAAGATACATGGAACCAATTAACTGTTCTCGCACCATATTTCCTGCATTTAACATTCATTGATTATTGATGAGTGCCAAATTAAAAAATGTTTCGTATTTTCCTTTGCCTCTGAGTCATGCCGACAAGAAAGAATCCCCCACAAAGCGAGCCATCTGTAATGTACGAATGTGTTGGCAGTAGTGGACAAGCTGTATAGGTAAGAGATCGAATGCAACTTCCCTTGAAGTTTCCAATGGATTTAACATTCTATAAAAGGTAACACATTGTTCGTTTATTTTTCATTAGTTTTCTTAGTGTAGATTCAATTCCAAATCAAAACAACACAAATCCACTCTGTTAGGCGTTGCAATTTTAGAGGTTGGAAAGAGCCTTCTCTGACAATGGATTGTATTAGGACCCAACTCATCTCTCCAACAAGAATTCGGTCCGATCTCTATTCTTTTGACAATGTAGAACAATCATGGCCGACCTCAGTTCCCTGCGTGCTCTCGGTTTTATCATCGCTTGTGGAGAGAGTTGTGGGGAGGAATGATAGATTGGCTGTGTCAAAATGCCTTGCTTTCAGCCCACCAAAGTACGAGGTGTTCAATGTAGTGGAGGTGCCAGACATGAGCATACAACATTATTTGGAAAGGATTTTTAGATACATTCACTGCAGTCCTTCGGTATTCGTGGTAGCATATGCTTATATCGGCCGTCTTATTCAATTCCATCCACAATTCAAATTAACCTCTCAGAATGTCCATAGGCTCATCATTGTCACTGTAATGATCGCCTCCAAGTTCGTCGAAGATATGTAAGTCTTTTTCAGCTTTATATTAGAGGAATAGCTTAGACACGCTGTTTGTGAGAAGCTGGTGAACTTTTTATGTGGGAATTTGAGTCACTATGTAAACAGCAGGTGCATTGATCACAATGTTTACATAGAGACCCAGATTCACACAAAGAGATATATATTGACTATATTACAGCAGTTATATAAACTTTCCCTTAAACAAGTAGTATATTGTTTTTTATTTAGCACATTTAAGAGTTCTAAATAACAAAGAAGGTATTGGCAATTTACTTTTAGCCCATATTAGGTCTTTTAATGTCTCGGCTAGTAATGATATTCTCGCAATTGCTTATGTGCAGTAACTACAAGAACTCGTACTATGCCAAAGTGGGAGGCTTCAGCACAGAAGAAATGAATAGATTAGAGATGGAGTTTCTTTTTCTTCTTGGCTTCAAATTGCAAGTGACAGTGAATGTTTTCGAAAGCTATTGCTGTCACCTGGAGAGGGAAGTGGCAATGGGCGGAGGATTTCAAATCGAGAGGAGTCTTCGCTTATCTTGTGCAAAAGATGAAACTTCTGGGCGGAACCCAAAATCCCAGATGGGTATCTATGGCTTATCATCGTATAGGCATACAAAGAATAGAAGAATTTAACCAGTCGATGAATTGTATGTACATCTTTAATTGAGTAAGTAAACTTTTAAAACGCCAGCGGCAGGCTGTTTGATAAAGAACAGGTAGGTCCAATGAAGGAGGGCAGCAATTGTAAATATGTAAATACTTATGAAAAGAAGCTATATTACTGCTTAGAATCTACATTTCATAACTCAAGACTGAAGCGATTGACCAGGTAAATAGTAGTGTATTGGTCTTTTCACTGTACAAAGCACTCCAGAGAGATCCAAAACAATCTGTAACAGCAATGCTCAATTTGCCTTTTTCTAAAGAGCTATCACGAATCTTGTCACACGTTTTGGTTGTTCTTCGTGGTGATAATTTGCTCAAGCTGTCACCATCGGTCAATTTTAATTTCTTGATAACAAATTAATTTTACAGTTGGTATCATTGTGGATGGAAAATACAAAAATCCGTGTGTAGTACAAGGTGGTCCTTACCATTTTATACAATTGTAAATTTATTGCACGTTATCCTCGATAACCGGTAATCGTCTTTTGTTTGAGGAATACCTTGAAAAAGGCGAGAGATAATCTAACGAAGATATCACAGAACTATCTGTAAACAGCTACGCTAGTTTTGTCCTTTCTAAAAGTCTTCCTAAACATCGTCTGCCTTTGTTATTGAAAAAAGTATAAAGAGAAATTAACAAACTATCTTTATTATTTTGTGTTTTTTATAAGGCTATCAACATCTTTTTAAAGAGATCTGCTTAAACATCAATAGGTTTAGCTTTTTAATGTGGCGTGAAGGTAGAGGGAAAAGTGGCATGAAGGTAGAGAATCTAAAATTCTTATAAAAATAAAGGGAAATTAGATAATTAGATCTTAGGAAAGTTATAATAGTGATTTTTTTAATAATTGAATTTGGTTGGTGATTTGACAAGTTCAAAAATATTTGAACTCGTCAACATCAAACCTCTTTTTGTCTTTCTCACTTACATGTTAGACCTTTTACATTCCTTTGAACCTTGTCAAAGTTTCAAGAGATTCTTGAACCTATAAAAGTTCCAACACAACACTAAGAGAGGTTATTTTCTTTCATGACAAAATTTTGGACAAATTTTGAACTTGGTCAAAGGTCCAAGAGGTTCTTAAACCTCTAAAATCTTTGATGGCTTTGCACACAAACACACACAAGGCATATCCTTAGACAATTTTAGGGCTTCTTCACCTTAGACAAAAAACATAGGCATGGGGGAATCTAGCACAACAAATAGAGCTCATTTAAATAATGTGGCCCATTAAGGATCTATTAGCTCTAGTATAGCTCTAGGGAAATTTAAACTTAAGTAGACAGAGAATTTAGGACTTAATGTAAAATTTTTGCACCAAAAAATTTAGTCCTAAAAAGCTCCATTGAGGGACATGTATCACTTAATAGCATAGAAAAAATCTAGCTATCTTTAGGGCTAGACCAAAATGGTGACAAATTTTTTTGAGACAAAATACACCTCATTGTGACCCAAAAGTATCGAGATCACACAAAGACAAAACAATATGTATAAGAAAAAATTGGAAAGTTACAAAATTATGTTAATTCAAAGAATTGTGGATTATAAAATTTATTAGCTTTTTGGCCAAAATCTTGAGATGGTATGCAATATTACCATACCCCTCAAAAAATTTGTATAACCATGCCACATGTAGTATACTTCTTTGTCTAAAACATTTGACATGCAACTCATTTAGACACTTTCCAACTATATAAACATACTTTTGGGATTGCAGCTTAGGTATTCCCTCCTTGTTGATTACCATTGCATCCAAGCAGACAAATTTTATCCTTCAAGTAAACTTTCACTTTTACCTCCTAGATCATAACTAAAGGTGGATACAACTAAGTAATTTACTTCACTAAATTCATTTGCATCCATATGTATACTAGTGTCTTCCATGGATATTATTTTAAATCTTCCCATGGTGCACATCTCCATTTATCAACACATGGGAGCCTACTAATTATTACATTATATTTATCTCCCTCATCTTCATTACAATGGCTCAGCTCAAAATGTCATTGGCATGCATTATCATAAGTTCATCAAGCTTGACACATACATGTTCTATCTCATTAGGATTACACCCCAACTCCAAACCAAGAGAATACAACAAATAGAAGTTAGGTACATGCTTGTAAGGTCATATTGATAATAGGGTATTGTTCCTCCTACCTCAAATTTGGTTGCTCTTTGAGTTTTTTCTCCTCAAGCTCTTCACACTCCAAGTCACTTACAAAGAGAGTATTATCTCTACACTAATAATAATTTATACCTATATTATATAGTGGATTTATAGGCCCATCATAGACTATATTTTGTCCTATATTCATTTTTCCATAAATATTTCAACCTCATTGGCACAAAGGTTTAAATTCATCTCAAAATCAAAATACTTAGAATCACAACAATCATATGAAAAATGTAAAAAATGTAGAGAAAAATTTTTAACATCATTTGTACTAGACCTACAATTTTTATTTATCATCCATGTTCTAGAGAATCACCAAGGCAGGAAGCATGTTCACTCTAAGGAAATCACATGCCCCTATTAGTATTTGCATCAATACATATGATATGAATTAAAGCTCTCCAATGCATCTTCATCAAAGTAATAAAAAATAATAGAGATGGTTAAATTAATTGTTGTTATAATTAACAAAGGAAACACGCCATGGATAAAATCATATTCAAGGTCCTTCAATGGACTACTTGCATATCTATCTTCAATAGCATTGCTAGTAACCTACAAATGAATATCTTTAGTACTAAATTCTCATCAGCATAATCATTTGTAGGTGTATAGAAGCTCGCTTCCTCATCATGCATGTGCATACTCCCAACATGGTAATCAAAGAAACCATGTTCATTATAGGATATAAAATCTAGGAAAGAACTAAGCACACATTTTAGTTCAATCTAGCTATCCACTTTATTTCTTCCACTATAATATGCATTGTTATTTTAAACCCTACATAATTTATCTACATATGTTATGTCTTTATTCTTCTCACCTAGGGAATTCACAATGGTTTTTGCATATTCGTCTCACCTTTTCATGAAGCATATTTCATTCACATATCTAATTGAGCCTAGTAGGATTCAAATAATTCGGTATAGCACTTAAACCCAATTTATAATCCTTACCAAATAAATCAATGATAACTAGATCCTAAGATCTATGATGCACATGGATTAAAAATAGAGAAAGCATAAACATTGTATAGATATCAAATGATAATTACTTTTCATGGTTTTTTATATTAGATAGTGTTTTGACATGGGATACATGATCAACATCACATGTTTATTATTTATTTAAGGTTGCAACAATATATTTATAATTATGCATTTCATCTTCAAATTATATATCATGGCTATCACCTTCAAAATTTGGGTCAAAATTATGCTCCTTTGTATCATTCAATAATTTTATCTTCTCACATTCTTCTTGGAATTTTTTGTGACCCCAATTCTTTCTTGGTGACTCAAATTCAATAATATAATTGTTCTTTTAATGATAATTGTCCTCATTTTCCATTCTAAATTATTTATCTATGGGAAATATTTTACAATCATCAATGGCTACAAATGCAACATATTTCATCATTGATATCTTCATGTTATTTTCAATATCTCTCCATATTATATGTGCATTGGAGTAATGTAGGATTTTTATCCCTAAACATTTCTTTATCAAAGACTCCTAAATACAAAACTAGGCACATAGTGTCATTTCGGCTAATACCTTAAATGAAATATCTCTCGTAGCCTTTGTAATTATCATGTTGAAATAGGAACCATTTCTTTTTCATCTTTTTGAATATGAATGAGTGCATTAATATATGGATTTATGAGAAAGGTATGTTGTATATCATATATGTAGTGAAATATAGGAGATCCTATCTAATGGGAAGACACTCTAAGCTAAAAAAATATCATGATAGTATTAAATATTTCTTGGAAGAAAGGGTTTCATTTTAGGAACAAAAATGGGTCACAAATATGTTGAGATATGATTTTGAGATCATAGATAGCAATGGAAAGCATAATATTACGGCTAATTATCTATCAAGGGACATGATGAACCTGTAGGATCACTATTGTATACCATTTCCATACTACAAGAAGATTAGGTGAATGAAGCAAGAGAAGAGTGGGACAAGAACTTAAATACTCAAACTCTCATTAAGAAACCCCAATAGGATTCAAGTGTGTTAGAAAAAAATTCATGGAAAGGTAATGTTTTACTACACTAGGATAAATGGTGCCCTTGCAAGAATTTAACCCTTAATTTTAATGTGTTGATATAATTGTATTCTTCTTCAAAAGGTGGGCACTCTATATAATCAAAAACTTATAAGAGATTAAATAAGATTTCTTTTGGGAGGGACTAAAAGGGGATGTTAAAAAAATAGTATCTAATGCATGGTATGCCAACAAAATAAACAAGAGACAATTAAGACTCTATGCATTTTGTATCCCTTATCTATCCAAAGTTAGTGGTGGGAAGAGGCATCCATGAAATTTATCATGGTTTTTATGGATTATCTAACTGGATATGAACATATTTGTGCTTTGGAACACCCATTGGTAGCAAGAACTATAGAAACTTCCTTTATCAATAGTATTCATAAACTACATGAGACTTAAAAATGATAGAAATTTATCATGATCTTACATTTATAAGTAATTTTTGGATTTACTTATTTGTATGCTTGGTAACTCAACTAGCTCTTAGTTCATCATATTATTCATAATGTGATGCATAGAAAAAGGTGGTCAACAAATCCTTGGAAGGGTATTACCAATATTTTGTTTCAAATAAACAAGAGACATGGGTGCAATGTCTACCACTAGACAAATAGTGGCATAACCCTTTTGTCCATTCTTCTTTCAATATGTCTCTATTTTTTGCATTATATGGTTTCCAACCACAATCAGTCACCTTTTCTTTGATGGCATAATCAAAGTTTCAAATAGTTTAAAAAATTAAATATCAACAAGAGGTACTTTCTAATCTCTAAGAGAACCTAGTAGTGAGACAAAACAAAATGAAAAAAAAAATCTAATCAACATTATGGTCAATGGAATTTTGAAGTGGTAGATTGATTATTTGTGAAACTACAACCATATAAGAAAATGTATCTAAAACAACAACAAAAATGTAACAAACTTTCACCAAGTATTATGCTCATTATAGTGTATAAGGATTTTTGGCTTCTAAACAAGGGTTCATGATAAGGGCTTCCAGTTTAGGGGGTGTAATTATAAAATCTTCAAGAGGTCTCCCAATCCTTAGAACAAGGGATTTATGCATCATAAAGATACTGGGGGAGAGCTATCATGTATCACTTCCCATTGATCACAATTTTCATTGCAACTACAAATTTATATCGTAGTTTGGAAGAGCTTGGTGTTAGCTCATTACCGCTTGGGTAATTCGCTTGGGGTGAGTACTTTTTCCCACCAAGGAAAGCCCTCTAAAGATAAACAATAGCGAGGAAGTACATCCATAGTTCGATCATCTTCATTTGTAGGAAGAAAGAGAGAACACACGCTATGCCTTTTTCTCACACTCACAAGAGGGTTCAGTTTTAATCAAAATTGAAAGATGTAGGTGATTTTACAAAGTGTTAAGGAATGTTTATGTTTCTCAAGATCACCAAATGGATTGAGATAATTGCATACACATCCACTAGCAATGTTGAAAAACACAAAACATGGCAAATAGTTGTGAATTTTAACCCTCCAAAGCAATGATGAGTTTGTTTTAAGCACCAATTGAAAAATGAAGTTGCCTTGTTTAGTTTTAAGCCCAAAATAAAATGATGATGTCAAGGTTCAATTTTATCCAACTTTGAGCATTCATTTTAAACCCAATTGAAATTTAGTGTGTTTCCTAAAGCAGAAAGTAGAAAGCATAAAGTTGGTTTATAATTTCCCCAAAGTGTCAAACACTTGTTACAATCATAGAATTTTTAAGATAGAAAAGATTTCTTCACTTTCTCTCCATGTATTTGAACCTACAAAACCCTATTAGTCTAACAATCAGAAGTGGATTAGTGGTCAGATAAATCTAAGAAATTAAATCACATGTCAAAAAAAAGCATAAAATTTCTTACCCTGGATGGGCATCGCTAAACACAATAGCATCATAGTTTGAAGTATGGGCATCACTCTAGTAAAAACGGGCATTGCTCTACAACAAAAACAGTGAGCGTGATAGCGTCAAGACTTTGTCTAGCATTGTTGATTGCATTAGCGTTGCAGTTTGAAATTTTCTAGCATCGCTCTGGTGAAGTTTCAATGTCACCATTTGAACTTTTTGATACCTCAAAATTAAATAAGCTTTTCCAAATTTAAAATAGTATTGGTGCATTAATTTGGCATTAGGATTTCAAATTGTAGTGGTGTCACTATATGGTGACACTCTTCAAAAAGCATTGTTGTTTGAGATTTGGGCATTGCTACAACCTGCAAAACAGTAAACAAACAAAATTTGAGCTAAAAAAGTGTTATGTTAATGGTTTTCCCTCCTTCTAGTGTCAGAATGTGAGACAAGGATTGTTAGTTTGGATCGATTACACTTAATCCATAATGAATTGAAGCATAATTTACCCAAATAAACTCCATCTACCAAACGAGATCATTCAAATTGGAAAATTAAACTAAGTATTTAATTGAAACTGAAACTTACAAACTACAAAAAAAAAGTTAAATTCCTACTCTAACCCATTTGAAACTTATCCCATTTTTGAATTGGTATCATGTTGATGTGAAACGATGACCCTTTCCAAATCCTATGATTATTGAGTCTGTTTCAGTCGATTCTATGGAAGAGAATCGATGAAACCATTGTGATTGATGGATGAAAGCCTAGTTTATGCTAAAAATGAACATGATGCAAGCTAAGTACCATGATTTTATGCTAAAAATGAACTAATTTTTCTATTGCTAAGCTAATCTAAGCTAAATTTAAGCTAAAAGATGTAAACCCTAATTTATAAACAAACTAAGATGGATGCATGGAAGCCCATTAATGGATGCTCTAAGCTATTATGCAATTAAAATTAACTAAAGAAAGCTAAAAGTGAGTGAAATATGAGTGTGAGTGCATATGAATTCAACAACTCATGACTTTGCAATTGAAAGATGGATGAGATTCAATAGCATAAGTTTTCTCTAAAAAAAATGGATCCATTTTTTTGCAAATAGTGTCCTATTTATAGGAAAGCAAATGAGAAATGAAGGGTTGAGATTGAAAAGGTTAATCAACAATCCAAGATGAAGGAGATGAGAGGCATGGATCATGGATTCTCATCAATGGATGAGAATCCATGATGAGATTTAATCAAGGGTTCACACTTGCCTCAAACAAACACACTTTTAACTTGCTCACACAAAAGGGGATAAGGAATATTTCATGGGAATATTCCCTTTTTAGAGGAAAACTAGTTTAATTGCTAATTAAACAAGGTTTAATCATGCAATTAGCGGATTTAGAGGAATAAGGTGATATTTATGAAATTAAATGATTTAATAAATGGGGAGAAGAGAGATGATATTTAATTATTTAATAATTTAATGTTATTTAATTAAATAAAATGACTTAGGGAATTAATTAAATGAACATTTTGATTTATTTAATTTAATGAGATGAAATGTTAGCATGAAAAGGGATGAATTAACCTGATTAAATTAATTTTGTTAATGGATGAGAATGATGCAATTAATTAATTAGCTAGGCTAATCCAATTAATTAAGCGAAAAGAAGACGGGTTTGAAAAGGAAATGATATTAGTAAACCTATTTTGAGTGTATGATAACATTTAGGACATTTTTCAGTGTCTACAACAACAATATTCATGCAATGCATTATCTAATTTATAAAAATTAGATAATACATCATTATTTATTTTATTTGTTGTGACTCCTTTTGTTGTTGTTGCAAAAAAAAATTTATTAATTGCATCCTTAGACTAATCTTTCACCTATTCACATTTTATCATATGATTATTTACATCAACCACTTTAGAAAAATATTTTTTAATGATTCCTTACTTAGAATCAACTCTAATTTGATCATTTGATGATTTCTTCTAATGCTCATCAATTTTTTTCTATTGAATCCTTTATTTTCTTTGAGGAACTTCATACTTGTACACTTCAGTGAAAGGGATTAATTCTTTCAAAGCCAAATCTAATCTAGTCAAAAAAGTTATACAATTAATTTCACCATGATCCGTTGTATTGTGTACCTTGCAGTTGTTAAATAAAGCAAAATCAAGGAAACACTAAGGATAAAGCTTCTTATCTAAAATTCCTTGAATGAAAGGAATGTTAATCTGGAAATTATCTTCATAACAAGATTGTTTATACCTCTGATTTTCCATTTAAGCTCATATTTTCTTGTATTTTCAAAACATTTTAATTTTATTTAATTTTTTAGATTTTAGATTTTTTAAAAGTTTTGATTTTAAAGAGAGATGGAATCTCAGATAAAAATTTCTAGCTCTTTATCAGCTCTAGCATGTGTAGGACCTCCTTCTAGTACCAATCCTGTTGATGTGGATGTTAGTCACACATAACACAGATAAAATTCACAAAGAACTTTACCTCTTTTGAAATAAAATCCAACTCTAATATAGAATTGAATAATCCCAAGGCTCTGTTAGTTAGGTCTTAACTATGCAATTTTACTCAGTGTTCATTGTGAAGGTGTTTTTACAAAGGGACTTATGCACTGGATCTGAAAGAATGGTCAGATTTTGAAGATAATTGTTAAATTCAATAAATCAACCTTTAATTAGTGTTCAAAGATCTTCAATCTGATTATATCTAGTCATTTTAGAACACGTTCATCATCAATTTTATAACTTCATGAAATCAAAAGATTTGCAACAATATTTCAAGAATTTCAAACAACTTTGCTTTCACTTAAGTATATTTAGCTTTAAGCATTCAATAATTTCATAGAAACAAAATATTTTCAATAAAATTTCCATTCATTCATCTCTTTTTTTTTAACATTTTCTAAAATTTAACATCTAATCTAAAATAAAGCATCAAAATACTGAAAAATAAAACTTTTCCTGGTTATTCTCCATGCATGCCCCAAGATTTAATCAAATCAAAGCAAATTTCTCTATACTTCACTAGATTGCTTCACAACTAGGCATAGAATAGTGCAAGCTTTTAAAGAAGGGGGTTTAGTTTGGACACCAGGTAGGTTTTGTATGAACCCTTAGATAGTGCAGCATATAGTCTTGTCCAACTAAATGAATAAACCAACTACAAAAGATACATGAGATAGGTAGCTATCAAATTGGCTTCAATATTGATTAAGTTCTATGTGCATACAAGTTTTTAGACTAGAATGATTCAAAAAATAGGAAAAAAGAACAAAACTGAGAAAAGTTTTGGCTCTTCCAACATCCACAAATTTTGAACTTAATGAAAATAAGACAAAATTCTACCTTTATAGAACATAAGGCCTGATAAAATCAATTACAAATGATGAATGGTCAAGATTCATCCTCCAAACTCAATGGTAGTAGATTAATCTCTTCACATGGGTGATGTCAGCAAGTAGTCCTGTTAATAGTCACTTGAATTCCCTGCAAAATGAACAATTGAACTTTATCAAATATCAAGTCATTTATAAACTTAATTGGCATATATATTTAATTCACGACTTTAGAATTAAGTTTAAAAATGCATTAATGTTTCCCAAACACCAAATAAGTTCAATTTTAAGTCATATTCTCGCGAAAATGTGATTTATTCTGATTTTAAACATTCATTTCAAGATTTATTAATTTAGAAAATTACCTCAAACAATTATCTTGGTTTTGTTCTTTGTCCTCTCAACTTTCTAGGTCATTTTGAAATTTTAAATTTCATTAAGAAACAAGGGAGATTTGATGTTTTCATGAAACTAGTTTTTTTTAAAATTTCACGTTTTTAAAAAAAACTGAGAACTGGGAATCAAGAACTTTTATGACTTGAGTTTGCAAATGCACACTTTTCTTTCAGTGCCCCTTTTCCCTACAAGCCATAAATTTTTTTATTTTTAAGTATTTTTTAAAATATTCAAAAGGAAACCCCCATTATTTTCCCATGCTCTTTCCATCCATGATAAAAAAAATCAAGTTTTTGGAAATTATGAAAAAAAACTGGGAATCAAGAACTGAGTGTTTGGTGCACAATTTCCTCTCGTAACATAAAAAAACTTCTTTGAATCCGAACCCACTTATTTTCTGAGTATCCTCAAAAAATCCAAAAAGTAACTCATATTGTTTTTTAGTGTTCTACCCATTCATGACAACATTTCAACCATTAAGAATACCAAATTTTGGATTTTGAACTTATGATAAAATTTCAAGTGTTTTTACCATTAAGGTAATTGATCTTGAGGTTTGGTGGACCTGAAGAAACCACAAAGACCGCAAGGCAAGCTAGACCTAAACTAAAAAAAGAGAGGGGGTCCATATTTTTCCAAAAGAAATATGGGGCGTGTTGTGAGACCACACAATAGTATCCTTAGTGAGGATGTGTAATTCTAAAATAATTTTTCCTTTCCCCTTAGAATATAGGTTAGGAAAACCACAATAAAAAATATTGTGTTGTTACCATAAAGAAAGTATGGTTGTGCAGGTGAGATTGTACCACCATGAATAGTGATGAGAAAACAAAGAAAGTTACAATTGCAACATAGTGGGTAGAAACACAATAGAGAAAGGGAGGTTCATAGCCCTCAAAAGAATAGAGGTCAAATAGAGGTGGAATCTATGCTATGTGCTTTTATAAGAAAGATAGAGGCATCACAATATGATGATAGAGGTGGTATCATACCATAACAAGGGAAAAATCCATATAGTGATGTAAAAGTTTATTCATATTTTCACAAAGGTAATCTTAATATCATAATAAGAGAAGAAGAATGTTTATCATGTACAATGAGTCAGGTAGAGGTGATCCTCAATGTAACTTATCATCCAAAGGAGAGAGAAGGCCATTAATAGATGGACTCGAGTGATGAAACATGTACTAAGAAGTTGTTGTATTTTATCTTGGAAGGCTCAACATTCACTAGCGGAATGGCCAAGTCATTGATGATATGTACAGAAAGAAAGTTTTGGTCATGTTGGAATATATTACACCATTAGTATTTAATTAGTTTCTAGTTTAGATAATAATAATAATAATAAAATAAATTAACATCTATGTGTTAATTTGTAAATAAATAGTATAAGGTTATTTTTTAGTTAGCAATAAGTAGTTATACATGAAGTTATATTCTTGTAAGCAGTTGCTAGAAAAATGAAATTCTCTAAAAATCCAATTTGATTATACTAAGAAATTATCGCAAAGAATTCAATTGAATTATATTTTATGTTTCACTATGCAATAATGGTTCTAATTGGGTTTTGTGTGCACTCTACCATTTCAATATGGTTCTAGAGCAATTATAATTATATCCTACATTCATGAATATTTTCTGCAATGTAATTTACTAGTTGCATAGAGCATCAATCATCCTTGTGCTTTTGAAAAAGAATAGAGAAATTTTTTATTGTGTAAGGATACACATAATCATGTGAAAGGAATTTGTTAATGTATCGATGCCTTATTTTTATTAAAACTCTTCCTTCATCAACAATATTATAAGAAAGGTACTAGTTTGTCCATGCCAAATTTTAAGGTATGTAAAACCATTAAAAGAATCCAACTCTAAACTTTTCACAATTAAAAGATCATAAAAATTAAGATTATAATCAAAAGAACACTTAGCAGCTATAGTCTCTTTTACTATGTTTAAAATCTTGTGCCACATATACTTGATGAGGCTCAAATATCCTTGGAAAATGTGATGATCCTCTCTAACCAAATTTTCAAAAGGACAAATATAAGGCCAATATCTTAGGAAACTAGTAAAAAAGAAGTAGTAGTAGGAGGACATCCCAAACTAGCCCAAAAGTTCAACAAGAAGGTAGCATAAATACAAGATTAATTTTAGCAATAATATCATTGCCTCCATAGATGCACAAAAAAGGGGCATTGAAAGAAAAGATGAGAAATATATTCTTCATGACTTCCACAAAGGACACACTTAGAGGGTCCATGAAATCCCCTCTTTTGGATGTTATTCCAAGTAGGAAATTTATTCTAACATAAAATCCAAACAAAGAAATTACACTTGGGCCAACAAAATTTATTCCAAACCTTTTCCCACCAAATAAAATCCTCCAAACCCTTCTTATGTAGATATAATGTAACTAATATCCATTAGAAATGGAGTAAACTCCTTTTGGATCAACTATTTTCTTTAGTTTGTTAGTAAGCTAAAAATATTTTTCTAAAATTCTTCAGACTATTTTGGCCCAAAAAAAATTTGGTTATGATAAAAAATACTATTTCAAAGAAACAAGGGTATGTTTTCATTTAAACATGTAAAAACTACAATAATTTTCAAAAAAAATAATTGTTAAACTATGTTCTTTTGATAGATAGGACCAAATTCAAAATACAAGTTTGATATGAAATGGAAATTTATCAATATGTTTAGAAATTATGAGCTAATCCTCAACATGGTTAGAATTAAAACTAAAACCTAAGAATATGAGTGTAAGAATAAGAAGAACAATTGTAACAAGAAAATAATATATGAGTTATAATTTATCATTCAATTTGAATGCTTGATCTTAGTAATGGCTACAAGTACGCAAAAAACTAACACTAACATGAAAGAACAAGAAAATAATGTCTCTTTTTCTGAGTGGCAAATAGCTTGGCTTTAAGGCATTAGGTCAAGTCCTCAAGATTAGCAAAATGTGTGGACTTTTCAAATTTGAGCAAGCTTTGTTTGCCTGCCATTCATGAAATTTTAATAAATTTGAATCTCTTGATATTTAATTTCTCTAAGGAAAATGGACAAACACTACCATGTCTTCAATATTCCAAAACCAAACAAAAAAATAAAAACATGAAAGCAACCTCATGAATACAATGCATAGATAATTCCAACACATAACAAACCTAATCAACATATTTAGTAATTCAAGATAAATAATAACTTTCAAAAAAATTGTAAACAATTTGTGTAAAGAGAAATACAAAAAGATTAAAATTAAATAATCTCACTAAAACTCAATACCCCGAAGAAAATAAAATGAGAGAAACCTTGTATATTAAACCCTAAAATCATTCTAAAAATAGTAAAATAACTTGACATATTTCCAAAATCACAAAACAAGTGAAAAAAAAAAAACCTTATACTTTCCAGACAAAGATAGTTTCAATACATTAACGTCATCAATTTGACTACTAATGCAACAAACTATATGAATCTCATAATTATTAGTCCCTACCATAAGGTGGAGACTATTGTTTTCTTGTTCATTTTCAGCATTAAAATGCATCCTCTGTATGCTAGGCTGGCCAATCACATTTTGTAATTTAAATATATTTATTTGTATTTCTATAGTTTGAATTTAAGACTTATTTTTTATACTTAAAAATTAACATTTATCTATTTTTTCATTGGTAAGAGCGGCTGTATAATTCATTTTTGTTTAAGGAAATTAGGAAAATAGGATGACAGATTGGCATTAAATGGAGACTGTGCTGGCGTGCTGGGGAGTACAGAATCACTGAATATGCAGTTAATACATTGAATGCCACCGCATTTTGAGAAGAAGTTGCTGGATTGCTATGCGTGCTGGTTGTGGTTTGTTTATTATCGAACAATGCATTACATAGGAGTCTTTGTTTGTGTTCATCTGAACTTTAAACTCTCGACGCTCTGTGCATGCTAGATGTTTGCTTCTAGTCGTGGCTAAGGACAGCTTCTTCGTAGGCATGGGCTTGCTAGGTGTTTGCATCTCTGCATTTTATATTCTATTGTTTGTTGTTTTGTGCATTTTATGGGTTAATATCTACAAATCCCCAATTAGTTCAACAAAACCCTAAACTTTTTACTCCTTCCCTCCTGCAGTTTGCTATCATCTGGGTGCCACCTCCATGGAGATTTCGCTGCAAGCTGGGCTCTGATATGAAGTCTTTTTGGCTCATATTGTTGCCCCAACTGCCACGTTTCTTTGAAATCCATGTGGTCAGCCAAAATGCTAGTGCCCCTCGAAACAAAGCTGTAAAGTAGCGACTGCTGTGCCATATTCACAATATTTTTACCCTCTTCTGCTGCACAAGATGCACAACAATTGAACAATGTGAGGAATTGTAAGAGGTGAACTCAGTTGCGGGTTCGAATCACAGGTAAGGTAGCAAGCACACAGAAAGTTTTGTCGTATTTTCCTTACACCTTGTATGTTCTTTCATCGCGTTATCATTGACTTTTTCATGGAATAATAATATTGTGTTTTTAAACTTTGGGCAAGAACAGGGTTACCCTTATTTTTTAGTATAATAAATATTCATTGTAAAAATTAGTTAACTCTATTTTTTTTGGCGTGCTGTTAAATATACTGTAAATAATCATTATTCTTAAAGGTAAAAAACCTATGTTTGTTTACTGTAAATACTCATCATTCCTTGTTGATATTCAGTGATGTATTTAGATTCTTTTCTGGTAATTGTTTTATTAAAAATGATTCTGCCTAGCTTATAATTCGTAGCTGCTAGTTAAGCATCTGATTGATGAAATTCACAACAATATTTTTCATCACCAGGACCAGTTTTTGTTAAACATTAGATAAGAATAGGGTTTCCCTTATTTTTCTGTAAATAGAATATTAAATACTTATTGTAGAAACAGGCTAATTATATATTCTGCAAGTTTTAAAATTTGCTTTAAAAAGCCAGTGATAATTTTTAAATTTCTCCCCTGCTAATAGTCTTTATTTCTTATTGTTTGGTCCTGCTTACTTATTTTTACTTTTAAGTGTAAGTTTGTTTAAATTGACATCAAAATTTGTCATAATTAAGATTGACGTCTCTTAAATTTGAATTGGGAGCAGGTTTTTATTATTATTTGAGCATGCTAAATAGAATTATAGATTAAGATATTTATTGTAAATGATATTTATTTTTTGATGAAAAATACAGTGTTAATTTTTGAATTTCTTCCCTCTTAATAATCTTTATTTCACATCATGTTGCCCTCCCAACATTTCTTTTAATTTATTTTGAAGCCTAACTTTGATGAGATTTCTAGGTGTATTTTTCATCACTAGGATCGATAGTTGTTGAAAGTTGAATTGGAATAGGGTTCCATTTATTTATCAGCATAGTAAATACTTCATGTAGACATTTTCTTGCTGATGTTTTGGATTTTTACTGTAAATAATAGTATTTCTTGTTTCTCCCTCACTAATCGCCATTGTTTGAAATCATATTGTCCTTCTAATGATTCTGAATTCCATGAAATTTATGGCAATTTTTTCATTTTCAGGATCTGTTTGTTAAATTTTGAATGGGAAGATTGTTTTTCTCATTCTTCAACATGATAAATATTTCATGAAAAATATTATCAGAGAAGAATCATTTTTAATGCCCATTTGTTGTAGTATTTTCGTACTAATGATTGACTAGTCAGCTGTACACTATACAATTTGAAATTGATTTCTCAAATCATAAATGAGTAGAGCAAAAGCAACAGGGCTTGTGAGCACATTCAATTTATTACATGCTAAAATAGCTGAGATTTCAAATTTTTCTACATTGACTCCATTTTTTCTGAGTCAAAGCAAATTCTAGCAAATTGAAAAAATTAACATATACCTCTATAGCTATAGAAAGATGCCCTTTACGACCTATTTCAGATCCCTGAAGCCTCATCTGTGCAAAGAGATGAGGAACATCACATGAATATAGATACATAATCATGAATGTACACAAATAAACATCTATATAAATGTTGAAAAATAATTTAGAAAAAGGTTGATTTCTCACGGCTTATATGTAAAAAAGGCATCTCTCATCCAAGGAGGGTGACACTGGGTGGCTCGGGGCAAGGAGTTGTGGAAAATTGTGTCCTAAGTGATAGTAATCTTGAGAGCAAACAGTTCAAGATCTGCTTGTCTTTTTGATATACTGTCGAACTGTATTGATGACAGGTAGGTTGCTCTTGCACATTATTTTCAAGGGCATATATTGGGCATCTACTATACTATTTTGTTTTTAAGATATCTTGAGAAAAGCTAGAAAGAATTGTGGAGATATATGTTCAAGGCATTTCCATGTGGTATCTTGTTTGCTAAAGTTGGTTCTGGAGTAATTTTGAGCCAATTTTTTTTGTTTTTTCCTGGTTAAGTGCCCAGTCAGTGTTTTAAGAGGAACATGGCTTAAAATTTGTGAATCTCTTATGTCCCTTGTTATAATTCCTTTCATTTCTTAACTGAAAATTGTTGTTCCTTAAGCTCAAGATTCATGTCCTGAAGCTCAGAAAGTGTCTGTTCTTCTAACTAGATGTTCTAACAATAATATTTTAATCTTTTTTCTATATCTTATAAAGTTAAAGAGAAGTGTAAAAGTATTGTGTTATTCTTCATGGATTTTGAGACGTTGAATAGATCCTGTTGATGCTTAAAGCAATAATAAGTGTTTTTGATTTCATGTTTGTTTATTTCTTGCTCTTGAAATATTTAATTTCACCTTTCTGTTGAAGAATTGAATTCCAATATATTATTTGGCTGGTTCAATTACTGGCCTAGTGCAACTTTGAAGCATAAAAGCATGGCTAACTGTATTTATACCACACCTGAATCCTCCTATAACCACTAAGTACCATGTGGAGTCATAGTGGAAAACAAATTTTCCAGTGTGTCAAACAATTGCTTGTTAATAGTTTATGTTCTGCCACCTGTTAATAGAAATGCAAAATTAGATATAGGAGCAAAAGATGCTTGTAACTAGAGAATTTCTCAGAAAAGCTACCTACTGTCTCTTGTTTGGTTGTTTTGAAGACTATTGAAGGTGCAATTGTAGACCCAGAGCAACTGAGGACAATCCTGCAACAAACTGTAAGCTCATATACTGGTTGCTCCAATATGGGCATTGGGAACTGAATATGCAGCATTGGACAAATTCAAGAAAAGCACAGATTCAAGAAAGCAAGTGATGGGTTTTCCCAACACATGCTATGCACAATGCACTATTATAGAGAATGAATGCATTTTACAGCTCTACTATAGGTAGTTTATAGCTCTACCATAGTCAGGGGAGAGCAACTCATGCAGTTTACATCATTGGACAAATTCAAGAAAAGCACAGATTCAAGAAAACAAGTGATGTGTTTTCCCAACACATGCTATGCACAATGCACTATTATAGAGAATGAATGCAGTTTACAGCTCTACTATAAGTAGTTTATAGCTCTACCCTAGTTAGGGGAGAGCAACTCTTTTTATAATGCACCTTTTAATGATATCAAAGTTATCAACACACAAAACATATAGTTATATACACATAAAAAATTATAAAACTATATATAAAATTATAGAACTATGTCAATTGAAAATTTTCATAAGCATATTTACTCCCTTAGGCAGGGACTCTAGCTCTTTCAGAGCTCTTGTTATTTTATATTACCAAATAATAAAACCTTGTATGTTGGGAAAGCCCCTCAACCAAAGTAAAAGAAAAATACAGCCTGAAAGAAAACTTGCGCACAACACACAAACCTCGTTAACATACGAGAACTTTAGAAAATCCTATGAATTTTGACACCAAAACTCCTGCAATTAAATGATTCACGAGGGATAGAGAATAAAAACTAGGCACTTGCCTTCGATTTCTTGGAGAGTGGAGGGATTATTCTCTGCTGCTTTCACCAGTCGTCGCCTCAGTCACTTCGGCATGCTTTGTGGGGACTCCATCAGTTAAACATCAAATGCAATTTCGACAACACGGGCCACCCTATCTCCACCCATGTCCACCATATCCACACTCTCAGAGACCGCCATTTTGTGCGTCATCTGCACAAATAAAATAAACAATGAAAAATCAACAACTCACCAAAGCAAACTTAGAAATGGGTGCATTCTGACAATGTCGGAAAGAAGAGGGGGCCTTTCACAGGCGGTCGATATTGACTTTGTCGAAAAAGTGGTAGAACGGAGATTCCTCTGCTCGTTTTTCTCAATATACTTGTTGTTAGTGCGTAAGATTCCATCATAGATTGGTCGCTGTTCTGGGACAATAAGATAGATGGAAACAATTAACTGTTCTCGCACAATATTTCCTGCATTTAACATTCATTGATTATTGATGATTGCTAAATTAAAAAATGTTTGGTATTTTCCTTTGCCTCTGAGTCATGCCGACAAGAAAGAATCTCCCACAAAGCGAGCCATCTGTAATGTACGAACGTGTTGGCAGTGGTGGACAAGCTGTACAGGTCAGAGATCGAATGCAACTTCCCTTGAAGTTTCCAATGGATTCAACATATATCTTACAACATTCTATAAAAGGTAACACGTTGTTCGTTTATTTTTCATTGGGTCACTTAGAGTAGAATCAATTCCTAATCAAAGCAACACAAATCCACACTGTTGGGCGTTGCAATTTTTGAGGTTGGAAAGAACCTTCTCTGACAATGGATTGTATTAGGACCCAACTCATCTCTCCAAGAAGAATTCGGTCCGATCTCTATTCTTTTGACAATGCAGAACAATCATGGCCGGCCTCAGTTCCCTGCGTGCTATCGGTTTTATCATCGCTTGTGGAGAGAGTTGTAGGGAGGAATGATAGATTGGCTGTGTCAAATGGCCTTACTTTCAGCCCACCAAAGTACGAGGTGTTCAATGGAGTGGACGTGCCAGATATGAGCATACAACATTATTTGGAAAGGATTTTTAGATACATTCGCTGCAGTCCTTCGGTATTCGTGGTGGCATATGCTTATATCGACCGTCTTAGTCAATTCCATCCACAATTCAAAATAACCTCTCAGAATGTCCATAGGCTCATCATTGTCACTGTAATGATCGCCTCCAAGTTCGTCGAAGACATGTAAGTCTTTTTCAGCTTTATATTAGAAGAATAGCTTAAACACGCTATTTGTAAGAGGCTAGTGAATTTTATATGTGGGAATTTGGGTTACTATGTAAACAGCAGGTGCGTTGATCACAATGTTTACATAGAGACCCAGATTCACACAAAGAGATATATATTGACTATAATACAGCAGTTATATAAACTTTCTCTTAAACAAGTAGTATATTGTTTGTTATTTAGCACATTCAAGAGTTCTAAATAACAAAGAAGGTACCGGCAGTCTACTTTTAGCCCATATTAGATGTTTTAAAGTCTGGGCTAGTAATGATATTGTTGCAATTGCTTATGTGCAGAAACTACAAGAACTCGTACTATGCTAAAGTCGGAGGCTTCAGCACAGAAGAAATGAATAAATTAGAGATGGAGTTTCTTTTTCTTCTTGGCTTCAAATTGCAAGTGACGGTGAATGTTTTCGAAAGCTATTGTTGTCACCTGGAGAGGGAAGTGGCAATGGGCGGAGGATTTCAAATCGAGAGGAGTCTTCGCTTATCTTGTGCAAAAGATGAAACTTCTGGGCGGAACCCAAAATCCCAGATGGGTATCTATGGCTTATCATTGTATAGGCATACAAAGAATAGAAGAGTTTAAGCAGTCGATGAATTGTATGTTCATCTTTAATTGAGTCAGTAAACTTTTAAAACGCCAGGGGTAGGCTCCTGTTTGGATGAAGCCATAGAGAACACGCAAGTCCAATGAAGGAGGCCAGCAATTGTAAATATGTAAATACTTGCGAAAAGAAGCTATATTACTGCTTCGAATCCCCATTTAATAACTCAAGACTGAAGGGATTGGTCAGGTAAATGGTAGTCTATTGGTCTTTACGCTGTACAAAGCAGTTCAGAGAGCCAAAACAATCTCTAACAGCAATGCTCAGTTTTCCTTTTCGTAAAAAGCTACCACAGATCTTATCACATTTTGGTTGTTCTTCGTGGTGATAATTTGCTATCGTTCAATCTTAATTTCTTGACAACAAATTAATTTTACAGTTGGTATCGTTGTGGATGGAAAATACAACAATCCGTGTGTAGTACAAAGTGGTCCTACCCTTTTATGCATGTCATCCTCGGTAACCGGGAGAATTGTCTTTTGTTCGAGGAATACATTGAATAAGGCGAGACATAATCTAACACCGCCATCGTAAACAGCTACGCTAGTTTTGTCCTTTTTAAAAGTCTTTTCTAAACACCGTCGGCCTTCGTTATTTATTATTTTTATTTATTTTTATGAAATGCAACTACAAAGAATAAAGTGTAGTTACAAAACTCGAGTGAAAAACTCTACAAAGTAGAAGTACAGTTACAAAACACAGAGTCCTTATTGAAAAAGGTACAAGGAGAAATTAACAAACTATTTTTATTATTTTGTATTTTTATAAGGCTATAAACATCTTTTTAAAGAGATTTGCTTAAACATCAATCGTTTTAGCTTTTTAAAGTGGCGTGAAGGTAGAGGGAAATGTGGCATGAAGGTAGAGGAAATATAAAATTCTTACAAAAACAAAGGGAAATTGGATAATTAGACCTTAGGGAAGCTATAATGGGATAATCAAGTCTAAATTCTCCAAAATTTTAGTCAATTTTTTATTTTCTTTTAGGTGATTTCCTTTATAGTTGAACGTGGTTGGTGATTTGGCAAGTTCAAGAACATTTGAACTTGTCAACAACAAACCTCTCTGTCTTCTTCACTTACATGTTAGAGCTTTTGTATTCCTTTGAACCTTGTCAAAGGTTCAAGAGGCTCTTGAACCTATAAAGGTTCCAACACAACACTAAGAGAGATTCTTTTTCCAACACAACACTAAGAGAGATTCTTTTCTTTCATGTCAAAACTTTGGAAAAAAAAATTAACTTGGTCAAAATTTCAAGAGTTTCTTAAACCTCTAAAATCTTTGATGGATTTGCACACAAAAACACACAAGGCATATACTTTGGCAATTTTAGGGATTCTTCACCTTATACAAATAACATAGGCATGGGGGAATCTAGCACAACAAATAGAGATCATTTAATCAATGTGGCTCATTAAGGATCTCTTAGATCTAGAATAACTCAAGGGAAAATTAAGCCTAAGTAGACGAAGAATCTAAGACTTAATGTAAAATTTTGGCACTAAAAAATTGATTCCTAGAAAGCTTCATTAAGGGATGTGTATCACTTAATAGCATAAAAAAAATTATCTATCTCTGGGTGTTAGGGTTAGAAAGCAGATACCTAACAGTTAAATGCAGATTTGATCAATAAAATAGAGAAATAAAACACACAGAAATTTATAGCAGAAACAAGACAACATAGAGAATTTAACGTGGTTCACCCAATCCAAGCTACATCCACAAAACCATAGCCATCCAACGATTTTATTAGCCAGTGCAAAAATTATTACAATCTCACGAATAATCACCTTTTTCTACATACTATAACTCCCATCCCAACCTCTTATAACAAGCTTTTCAGAAGCTTTCAGAATTAGGGTTTTACAAAGTCATTTTTTTTCTTTTTTGGTGATTTTTCCTTTTGCGCTGACCCCATTGAGGATACATGTCAAGTATACAGTATAGCATGATCAGTCGCCACATACCACAACACTAGGGATAGACCAAAATGGTGACCAAAAAGATTCAAACAAACTATACTTCATTGTGACCCAAAAGTATCAAGATTGCACAATGACATCACAATATGTACAAGAAAAAATTGGTAGTTACAAAATAATGTTAGTCCAAAAAAATATGAATTAGAAAATTCATTAGCCTTTTGGCCAAAATATTGAGATGGTATGCAATATTACCATACTACTCAATAAATTTGTACAACCATGTCACATGCAATATACTTCTTTCTCTAAAATTTTTTGACACGAAACTCATATAGACACTTTTCAAACATATAAGCATGTACTTTTAGGATTGCAGCTTAGGTATTCTCTCCATGTTGATTATCATTCCATCCAAGGAGATAAATATCATCCTTTAAGTCAAAATTTCCACTTTTACCTCCTACATCATAACAAAAGGTGGATACAACTAAGTTACTTCACTAAATTTATTTGCATCCATATGTGTACTAGTTTCTTCCATGGATGTTATCTTCCAACAATGCACATATCTAGTTATTAGCACATGGGAACCTACTAATTACTACAACATATAATTTCTCTCCCCCATCTTCATTACAATGGCTTACCTCAAAAATGGCATTGACATTTAGTTTCATAAGTTCATAAATCTTGACACATACATGGTCTATCTCATTAGGATCACACTCTAACTCCAATCCAAGAGAAAAAAAAAAAGCTAAGGACATGAGATATGCTAGTAAGGTCATACTAATAATAGGGTAGTTGATCCTCCTTCCTCAAATTTAACTTCTCTTTGATTTGAGCCTCGATCTCTTCATGCTTCAAGTCACTTTCAAAGAGAGTTTTATCTCTACACCAATAATAATTTAGACATATATTATCTAGTGGAGTTGTAGGATCATTGTAGATTAGATTGAGTCTTATGTTCATTTTCTCCATGAATATTTCAAACTCATTGACACAAAGGCTTAAATTCATCTCAAATTCAAAATGCTTAGAATCACAACGATCATATGAAAATTGTAGAGATCAAATCTTAACATCATTTATACCACCAAAAATTTGTATTTATCATCCATGTTCTAGAAAATTATCAAGGAAAGAAGCATGTTCACTCTTAGGAAATCACATGCCCCTATTACTATTTGGATCAATACACTTGATATGAAATAAAGGTCTTTAATTCATCTTCATCAAAGCAATAAAAAATAGTAGAGATATAGTTCAATTCATTTTTGTTAAAATCAACAAAGAAAAGAAGCACACCATGAATAAAGTCCTATTCAAGGTCCTCCAATGGACTACTTGCATATCTATCTTCAATAGCCTCACTAATAAGCTACAAATAAATATCTATAATACTAAATTCTCATCAACATAATCATGTGTAGGTGTATAGTGGTTCACTTCCTCCTCATGCTTATATACTCCCAACATGGTAATCAAAGCAACCATGTCCCTTATAGGATATAAAATCTAGGAGAACACAAAGTACACATTTTAGTTCAAGCTATTTATCCACTTTATTTCTTCCACTATAACATGCATTGTTATTTTCTACCCTACATGCTTTATCTACATATGTTATGTCTTTATTTTTCACATTTAGGGAATTCACAATGGTTTTTGCATATTCCTCTCACCTTTTCAAGAAACATAATTTATTCACATATCTAATTGATCCTAGTAGGATTCAAATAATTTGGTATAGCACTTAAACCCAATTTATAAGCCTTATCAAATAAATCAATACAAACTTTGTGACGCACATGGATTAAAAATAGAGAAAACATAAACCTTGTATAAAAATCAAATGACAATTTATTTTCATGTTCTTTATATTATATAGTGTTTTGACATGGGATGCATGATCAACATCACATGTATATTGTTCATTTAAGGTTACAACAATAGTTTCATAATCATGTATTTCATCTTAAGCTTCTATATCATTCCTATTACCTTCAAACTTTGGGTCAAAATAGTGCTCCTTTGTATCAATCAATAATTTTATCTTCTCACATTCTTCTTGGAATTTTTTATGACCCCAATTCTTTCTTGGTAACTTAAATGTAATAATATGATTGTTCTTGTAATGACAATTGTCCTCATTGTCCATTCTAAATTATTTATCTATAGAAAATATTTTGCAATCATCAATGCCTACAAATGCAACATCTTTCATCATTGAGATATTCATGTTATATTCAATATCTCTTTATACTATATGTGTATTGGAGTGATATCTAGCTCATTTTTTATCAAAGGATCCTAAATATAAAACTAGGCACATAGTGTCATTTGGTCAAACATATTAAATGGAATGTCTCTTGTATCCTTGTAACTATCATGTTGAAATAGAAACCATTTTTTTTTCATCTTTTTGAATATCAATAAGGGCATTAATCAATGAATTTATGAGAAATATATGTTGTATATCATAAATGTATTCAAATAATGGAGACCCTATCTAATGGGAAGACACTTTAAGCTAAAAAAGATCAAGATAGTCTCAAATATTTCTTAGAATGAAGGTTTTCATTTTAGGAACAACAAAAATGGGTCAAAAATATGTTTTGGATATGATTTTGAGATCATATATAAGAAGGGAAATGACAATGTTATGGTTAATTCTCTATCAAGGAAAGATGAACCCATAGGATCACTATTTTATATAACTTTGATGGTATATGAAGATTGGGTTAATGAGGAAAGATAAGAGTGGGACAAGAACTTAAATACTCAAACTCTCATCAAGAAAATCCAATAGGGTTCAAGTGCGTTGGAAAACTTTTCATGGAACAGTAATATTTTAATATAAAAGGAAAGTTTGTACCATTATAATATTGCAACAATAATTTTAAGGTGATGATACAATCATATGCTTCTCCAATAAGTGGGAACTCTAGATCCTTGAAAACTTATAACAAATTAAATAAGATTTATTTTGGGAGGGACTAGAGTGGATGTTAAAAAAATTAGTATCAAATGCATGGTATGTCAACAAAATAAAAAAGAGATAATTAAGACTCCATATATTTTGTATCCCTCATCTATCCAAAGATAGTGGTGGGAAGAGGTATCCATGGAATATATCATAGGGTATCTCATATCTAAAGGAAAAATTCATCATGGTTTTTGTGGATCATCTCACTAGATATACACACATTTGTTCTTTGGCACACCCATTGGTAGCAAGAACTATAGCAACTTCCTTTATGAATAGTCTTCTTAAACTAAATGAGACTTAAAAATGCTAGTAGGTGATCATGATCCTATATTTATAAGTAATTTTTGGATTGACTTATTTTCATGCTTGGAAACTCAACTAGCTCTTAGTTCATCATATTATTCCTAATTTAATGGATATGAAAAGGTACTCAACAAATTCTTGGAAGGGTATTACCAATATTTTGTTTCAAAAAAACAAGACATGGGTGTAATGGCTACCACTAGAAAAATGGTGGTATAACACTTCCTTCCATGCTTCCTTTAATATGTCTCTATTTTTGGCACTATATGGATTCCAACCACAATCAATCACCTTTTCTATGATGGGATAATCAAAGGTTCAAATAGTTGAACACATTCAAAATCAACACTTGAGGTAATTTATAGTCTCTAAGAGAACCTAGGAGCAATGACAAAAAACAAAATGAAGAAAAAATCTAATCAACATTATGGTGAATGGACTTTTGAAGTGGTAGATTGATTCTTTGTGCAACTACAACCATATAAGAAAATGTATCTAAAATAACAACAAAAAATGTAAAAAAATTTCACCAAGTATTATGTTTATTATAATGTGATCCAAAAGATTGGTAGTGTATAATATGAATTGGAGTTTCCTATATTAACATAAATTTATCTAGTTTTCCTTATTTCATGCTTGAAAAATATTATTGGAAAAAAATGTGGCATATACTATGTTATTAGAGCTTGATGAGGAAAACAGAATATTTGTTATCCTAAGGAAATTATTCAAGCATGCACCAAGAGGTTGTGAGTACCCAACTTAGTTTTTCCCCTAGCTAGAAAAAAAAAAAGAAACCAAAAGCATGCCAATAAATACTCTAGATAGTAAAAGCATAAAGAGATAAACTAATAATTTAAAGATTTTAAATATTTTAAATGAACAAAAAAATTACCAATAGCAAAGCACTTGCAAACCTTTATGTGGTTGAGTTCTCTCAAAATATCTACAAGAACAAGGAAAATAAAAAATGTTTGAGGTTTTTTAGGGATTTATCTTAGTCAAAATCCTTCTTTGGTACCTCCATAGCAACCAAGATAAATAAATAGAAAAAATAGTGTGTAAATTCTCGTATCCTAAATATGTTAGGGAATGGTCAAAATTATGAATATGCAGTGATGGAACTAGAGTGAAGAGAAGAAATGTGATAATATCAAGGTACTTGGGGTACAATAAAATAAGTGTTGACAATATAAAAATAAGAATAATATTACCTACAAAGTCTTGGCGAACCCAAAGAGACAAAGAGAGATAACAAAATATTGTAAGAGCATTGTAGAAGGTTCTAGATTTTGAGAGTTGTAGCTGGTTGTAGAATGCAAGAGACAATCAAGAGAGAGTTCAAAAGTAACAAAAAAAAAAATAGTTTCAATAATGAGAAGAGGAGGCAAGAGAAGGTTATTGATGAGCTTTTTAGATTACTCTTGAGTCGTTTCTATTGACTTGGGGAGGTGACACATAGAGAAACAACTGGATATGGCAACCAAATGAAAAACTATCATCAAATGCTAGCACAATGCATTGATTTCCATGTGATGTTCTAGTGTTTAGATAATTTATGCTAAAAAGTAATAAGATACTAGAAGAACAAGGGGTTAACACAAAAGAAACATAAAATCTTGCAATGGGAAAGGAGGAATGAGCACCTTGAAAAATAGAAAGGCTAATGCCAGGGATAAAATGAGCCTACAAATAGACTAAGGTTATGGACACAAAATAATATGAAATTGTAAGAGTATGCAATTTTTATTTTTACATTTTATCCACACTTTAGTAGGTTTATGAACCAACATGAATATGTATGATAAATTAAAATGGAAACTATTGGAAAGGAAATAAAATTATGAAAACCAATAGGATATTGCAAAGGATTATGAGAGCTCTTGAAGTGGAGGAACCATTCCCTTAGGATAAGAACCTACAAAACAAATGCATTAGACAAGAAAAACCTACATAATACAACATAGTTATAAAATAAAATCCTACAAATCTACTAGGTTAAAACATCATAATTGCATGTCTAGAAACATAAACATAAAGAAAAACAAAAAAATAGTGAAAAACCTAAAATTTTGAGTTAGCAAAGTGAATGAGACCTCAATATGAGAGGTTATCTCAATACTATGAATCATCCCAAAAATATAAAGGAAATAAAAGAAAAAAAAACATAAAATAATTCTTAAATGATGAGAAAAATGTCATGATCCAATTAATTTTTTCAAGGAGAGAATGTATACTAAAGATAAGGAAGAAATTTCAATGTGAAAAAGAGGACATGACTCAAGAACTAGCCTTCTCTATTGCTAGGGCTCATGCAAATCACAATACAAAAATGGACCATAGTTTAGCATGTTGTATTATGCTAAGTTACCATGGATATAAAAGGGTAAGTGATATGAAGAAAATTGGCTAGAAAGTTACATTATGATACATGGCTCATACACTACCAAGGTAAGACATATGAATTCCCACTATAGCTAGCAATTTTTATTATGCTTGGTGGTTCATATGTCACCAATTGGTATGGGGAGGATAACAAAAAAAACCACTACAAGGGTGAAAATAAATAAATAACATATAAGGATGCATGTGTGATTAGAATATATGCCCACTTTAAAATATTAGCATGTATGATATGCAAAAATTTTAAAGAAAAGAAGAGAGGAGGATGAACCCACAATAGTGAGTCCCACTTGTGAAACATCATATTTTTTAAGGTGTTGGGAGCTCAAAATTTAAAAAAACCTTCATTTGAATTTGTTTCTTTGAATGAAGGTGATGCCCATGAAATGGTGGGAAAGGGAACTCTTTTAGTCTTCACCTTAAGGTTTGACACCTTTCCCAAATTTAATCTAATGTGTTGTTTGTTGTGTTTGTGGAGGATGTATGAGTACAAGGATGGAATGGGGGATTGATGGATTTAGACAAGGTATGAGGTTGAATTACAACCTGATAGGTGAGTCAATCGACCCTTAACCAAATCTAGAAATGACCTAATAATGAAATGCAATGATCTACTTGTCCTAATGATGCAAATTGTTCTAATGCAAATATAGAAAATATGAGATATCACAGAGCAAATCAGACAGTAGAAACAAAAAGAGGAAGACACTATGCACTTATGGTATAAATTTTAGCCTAATTTGTAGGGATGTTGGTGTTGAGGGCACCACTGTCCTACTAGGTATTTTTCATATCTATTTCTATAATCCTCTAATGTCAGAGCTACACTTTAGTTTCTCATCTACAAAATTTTTGGATCTATGTCAAATATTTTTATAGTTGAATTTTTGTGAGTTCTCAAGGCTTAGGATTTTGAATGCAACAATGAATAACTTGTCTCTTTAAAATTCATTTCAATCCCATTCAACCTAATATTTACACATTCACAAAGAGAAGAAATGTTTGGCCATTTTAGGGGCTTGCCTCAATCAAACCCCATGTAAGTGTTTCCACTTCTGCAATGGCAATGTCAATGATGAATGGATAAATGAAAGGAATGAATGTGTTGAAATGAACAAGGAAACTAAGAGTGGGGGTGAATCAGTTGTAGCAACTTAAACCTTCAAAACCCTCAATAGTAATCAAATCCAAAAGCATTCATTAAACCCTTATTTTGTTAGTTTGATTAAACATGAAATGTAGATAACAAAAACTAAAATCACAACACCATACACAAGAGAACACCATATTTACGTGGAAAACCTAATGAGGGAAAAACCACAGTGAGGATTCGCTCACAATATAAGTAATAGAAAAACTAGTACAAAAGGGCTCACTACCAATAATAAAAAAAGGGCTCATAGCTAGGGTTCACTGCCATAGTAAGAATACAAGAAGATAGAAGAAGAATTTTACATACAAAATACTTCTCAATGCAACAAGCAATCCACCACAATTACTCACACACTTTCGTAGTCTCACATGAAATATTTTGAATGTCTTCAACTCACTACCTTCAGGAACCCTACCATGAAGTTCACACTGCTTTTCTCAAATCTGCATCACACACATCACTCACATCTATCTTTCTTCTTACTCTTTCCTAATCTCACTTGCATCAACACCATACATATTTATATCAAGCTCTACTTCAAAAAATTTCTCCTGTATCAGAAACTAGTTGTTATACATACAAATTCAAAATAGGTCAGCACCTAAACATTCCCACGGTGGATAGGAATGAAAGGTGGCCTACATAAATTCTTAATTAGGACTCAAATAGATCCCAACACACCTCAACACACTTCCACAAGCCTTGAATGTAGTGTTAAACACAAGGTCGGCCAACACCCATGCAAAACACCATAATCATTAAGTATACACTTCCTTAAACCAATCGAAAAAGCCAAAAGTTTTGGACAATGTAATTCACTTGAACTCAATCTAGAATAATCGATGAACTACTTAGTATTCTTCAAACACTTCATCCAAGCTCACATCAATAGTTACATTAGCTCAGAACAACTGGTAACCCTTATTTGCATACTGATAGATGGAACTCACTCTATATATCACCAAATCAAGAAAAAAAATAGGATACAGAAAGATAAAATAATTATAATCAACTTCCCAAATCTACATAACCTAAAGCCATATAGCAGAGAAACATGGAGCAAATACATTTCTCCTAGGCCACAAAAAGCATCACTAAACAACTGGTTCACACACTGGTGAAAATATCTCACACTATACAATGATCTAGAAACCCAAATTTTGAATATAGCAATATCTGACAACCTTGAATAACCTGTAAGATCTGTATAGGCATAGAATCAACATAGAAAGAATACGAATCACAATACTAGAGCATACTATGAACACTTGCACAACACAGTTACTTTGTTTATTAAATTTTCTCAAAAGCACTTGGAAACCAAGTACTAGAGACATCATCTTAGCTCATTACTTCATTCTAACTCACCTTCAGAATCTGAAATAAAAGGATAGCTACATGTACTCACAACACTTCCTTAAGGTTTCAACTACACATGCACAACATGTTTTCCTCTTTTTCACAATTTTCTCAATATCCTCAACATCTTCATCCCATAGTTAACATCAATGACAACACCAGTCAGTAGAATTTCTATTAACATCAATGACAACACCATCATTCTTACAAAAATATCCCCCTTTTCCATCGATGGCAACAAAATATGTGAAAAGCCACCAAAGACCACACAACAGCTCTAAACACTCTCTCCTGATACCTTACATGATTCTCTCTCCCCCTTTAGGAATCTCTCTCTCTAACAACAACTTTCTCTACTTTGTCACATGATTCTCTCTCCCCCTTTGACATCAATGGAAAAGGATAAAATGTTTTCATTATTTTCCCTCTTTGACATTGAACCCAAAAATACCTACTCTGAAACTTCCCCTTAGGAGTACACCCAACTAAATCAACAATTCAACGACAACACATGACACTACCTACTCCCCCTGAGAGGTGGCTACCAACATCAGTCCCAAAAAGAGATAGATTCATAGATCCACTAGACTGATGCATATCCATATGCATCTACTTCAATAAAGGAGGGGCAATAACCCCCAACTTCTCCCAAAGATACTCAAAAGTATCCTTAGGAAGAGCCTTAGTAAATATATATCAACAATTTGATCCTTTGTAGGAACATACTCAATATTTACTTCATTCTCCACAGCCTTCTCTCTCAAACTATGATCCCTGATAGATATATGCTTTGTCCTTGAATGCATCACCGAATTCTTTGAAATTTTAATTGCATGTGTATTATTATAGAAGATAGATATAGGTTCATCATATACAATTTTGATATCCTTCAATGTATGTCTCATCCATAATACTTGTGTACAACATGATGTTGCTACAATGTTCTCAACCTTTGCAGTGGAAAAAGAAATTGAATCCTTTTTTTTTACTTAGCCATGAAACCAATCTAAATCCAAGATAAAATGCACCACCACTTGTACTTTTCTTATCATCAACACAACCAGCCCAATCTACATCTGTATAAGCACTTAACATGAAATTAGTATCCTCAGTATACCACAAGCCATAATCTAATGTGCCTCTTAAATATTTGAATATCCTCTTCATTGCTACAACATGTGCTTCTTTAGGATCTTCTGGAAATCTAGCCACAAGAAAAACTACATGCATGTTATCCGATCTAGTAGTCAAATATAGCAGTCCACCAATCATAGATTTGTGCAAGTGCTCTAATCAACCTTAGGTGAATCATCATATTTTCTCAATTTACAACTAGTCAGCATAGGAGTACATACCAGTTTGGAGTCATCCATTCCAAACTTCTTCAACATCTCTTTGACATACTTAGATTGTGAAATGAAAATCCCTTTATCTGTTTGATTGATTTGTAGTCCAAGAAAGAAATTCATCTCCCTGAAAATTGGCATTTTAAATTATTTTTGCATTTGTTCTGCAAACTTCTTACACATAGTCTCATTTCCACCAAAGATAATATCATCCACATATACTACTACTATCAAGAGTTTTTCTTCCTCAATTTTAAAGTAAAGATTTATATCTGTAGTTCCCTTACTGAAACCTTGTTGTATCAAGTACCTATCCAATCTTGCATACCAAGCTCTGGGAGCTTGCTTCAAACCAGATAGAGCCTTCTTCAACTTATGTACACCATATTTGGTTGATTTGAAAACTGAAATCCATATGGTTGTTCCATGTAAACCTCTTCTTCCAATTCTCCTTTTAGAAAAGCAGACTTCACATCTATCTAATAAACTTTAAAATCAAGTTGTGTCTTGCAACTGCTAAAAATATTATGATAGCTTCCATCCTAGCCATAGGAGAAAAAGTATCCTCAAAATCTCTACCTTCTACTTGTGATTAACCCTTACATGCATTTCTTTACTTGTTTCTTACCACTCCTTCACTCTCATTCAGCTTGTTCCTAAATACCCATTTAGTTCCAATTATATTTTTGTTTGCTGGTCTAGGGACCAATTCCCAAGTCTAAATTTTCTCTATGTACATAAGTTCTTCCATTGCCTTCATCCAATTCTCATTCTTACATTCTTTACTCATTGATTTAGGTTCAACTTTAAAAAGTAAACACAAATTTACCTCAACTTCAACAACTTTTCTTCTTGTCAATACACCTTTCCTCTTATCTCCAATGATCTGCTCTTCAAAATGATTATTTTGCACATACTTAAGGGTTTTAGGGGACTTCTTCAGAGCTTCTTCCTCTTCATTATGCACTTCTTTTTCATAAGTTTTTTCTTCTAATTCTTTGCAATCAGGTTCATCTAACACATATCCATCTACTAAAATAGAATTCTGCAAGTTTTCATCAACTTTAACATTTACACTGTCAACTATCTTTCTCAACCTTTTGTTGTAACATATGTAAGATTTGATTCTAATAAAATATCTAAGGAAGATACCTTCATCAGACTTTCCTATGTTTTCTTCTTCTCTTTTGATGTAACACTTTCTTCCAAACACTCTAAAGTACTTCACGATAGGAATCCTCCATACCATAGCTCATAACCTAAGTCTTTATGTTGTTAGATTTATCTTGAACTCTGTTAAGTATGTAAACAACAGTATGAATAACTTTTCTCCAGTAGGTCCTTCTAATATATTATCCTCTTTCATCATAGTCCTTACAACTTCTTGAATATTTTTGCTTTTCCTTTCAACAACTCCATTCTACTGAGGATTTCTAGGAGTAGAAAAATGTCTCTTTATTCCATGAAATTCACAAAACATGTTAAACTCATTGGAGGTTAATTCAACACCTCTGTCAGACCTCAAGCATTTTATTTTCAAATCCATTTCATTCTCAACCATAGCTTTAAATGTCTTGAATTTATCTAATGCATCATATTTCTCTCTAAGAAAAGTAACCCATGTCATTCTAGAATAATAATCAATCAAAAGCATAAAGTACTTGTCACCTTGTAGACTTATCACCCTTGTAGGACCACAAAGATCTGTATGCACTAATTCTAGCAGTCTAGTAGTAGATTGTTCCTTTCTCTTAAAGCTACTCCTTGTTTGTTTTCCAAATTGACAACTTTCACAAATATCATTGATAGGTTTTGCGATTCTAGGTAAATCTCTCACTGCATGAGTTGAACTGGTTCTTACCAGATTATCAGAATTCATGTGACACATCCTTTGGTTCCATAACCAACTATCATTAATCTAATACATAAAGAAATGACCATAAACACCCTTAAGTTGATAGATGTTTCCATTTGTTCTCTTACTAGCAACAATCACAGTTTTGGACCCTTTATAGATCTCACATGATTCATCCTTAAACACAAGATTATGCCCTTTGCTACACATTTGTTCGACACTCAAGATATTATGTATTAACCCCTTAACATAGTAAAAATCATCAATATTATGTTTGCCATCAAAACTGATTGAACCCATTCCACAAATTTTAGCTCCTGAATCATCCCCAAATTTAACTAATCCTCCATCATAATTTTCAAATTCAACAACTCACTTTTGTCTCAAGTCATATTATTAGAGTAGCCACTATCAATAACCTAGTAATTCTTATCCTCTTTGACATGAAAATTAGATACCAAAGTACCTTCAACCTTATCCTTTATCTCTGAAATACTTTCCTTCACACAACTTTTAGGGTTAGTAGAACTAGATTCTTCTTTTATAGCCAAAAACAGGCATTCATTATCATCAAAATCTCCATAATCAAATTCATCATTAGAAATACCAACATCTTCTTTCACATAGTAGGCTTTCTTAATCATATTTCCTTTATTATCCTTGTTATTATTGTTTGGAGCTCTTTTTGGACATCAAGAAGCATAATGACCAATCTCATCACAACTAAAACATTTGAAAGGTAATTTACCTCTATACTTACAAGTTCCCTTTTTCATCTTCCTCACAAAATTAGCTTCCAAATCATCAAAGATCTTCTTCACCTAAATCTTCAACCTTCTATAACTTACCAACCTTGAAAGCATTTGTAGTCTCTACTTTTGTACCATTGTTTAGTTTTCTCATTTCAAATGCAATCAGAGTACCAATCAACTAATCTCTGAAATAATTGTGAAAATCAACAGTTTCCTCAATAGCAAATACCTTTTCAATGTAACAATTTGGAAGAGATCTGATAACTTCCTTCACCACTTTATATTCTTTAACCATTGCACCAAGGCCTCTCATAGCGCTTACCAACTCATCAACTATCTGTATGTAGCATTTAATTGTTTTGTCTTTAGACATATGCATCATTTCAAACTGTGCCTTCAAGTCCTACAACTTTATTTGTTTGACCTTCAGATCTCCTTCATAAATTCTTTCTAACTTATCCCAAACTTCTTTAGCAATCTTCAAACTCATAACTTTAACTAATTCAATATTTGAAAGACTACTCACAATAATAAATCTTTCCTTACCATTGATTTCATGTTCCTTTATTTCAACACTTGTACTTGGACCATTTAGAGGTGGAATATATGTATTTTGATAAGCCCTCTCAATCTCATATCCCTAAGTAGACAAATATCCTTCCATCTTTGTCTTCCAGAAATCATAATCTGAGCCATCAAATCTAGGATATTCCAAAGAAATCTTGTTCGCCATCCCGGATCTACCTCAACTGGTTAATCTCTTATTCAAGGAACCTTTCTTGAATATTAATTGTTGAAATTAAAAAGACAACTGAGAGAGGGGGTGAATCATTTGTAGCAAATTAAACCTTAAAAACTCTCAACAACAATCAAATTCACAAGCATTCATTAAACCCTTATTCTGTTAGTTTGATTAAACATGAAATGTAGATAACATAAATTGAAATCACAACACCATACACAAGAGAAAAAAAAAATTATGTGGAAAACCCAATGAGAAAAAAACCACAGTTGGGATTAGCTCACAATATAAGTAGCAAAATCGATACAAAAGGGCTCACTGCTAGAATATGACACATTGTTTAAAAGGGATCACATCTAGGGCCCACTACCGTAAAAATAATACAAGAAGATAGAAGAAGAATGTTACACAGAGAGAACTTCTCAATGCAATAAGGAGTCCACCACAATTGTTGGCACACTTTCATAGTCTCACATGAAATATTTTGGATGCCTTCAGCTCACTACCTTCAGGAACCCTAACATGAAGTTTTCACTACTCTACAAAAATTTGCATCACAAACATCACTCACATCAATCTCACATATATCTTTCTTCTTACTCTTTCCTCCTCTTTCTTGCATCATCACCATACATATTTATATCAAGCTCTACCTCAAAAACTTTCTCCAATGTCAAAAACTAGCCATTATACATACAAATTCAAAATAAGTCAACACCTAAACATTCTCACAGTGGATATGAACAAAATGTGACCTACATAAATCCTTAATTAGGACCCAAATAGATTCCAACAAACCTCAACATGCTTCCACAAGCCTTTCATTTAGTGCTAAACACAATGTCAGCCAACACCCATGCAAAACACCATAATCATTAAGAATGCTCTTCCTTAAACCAATCTGAAAAGATGCAAGTTTTGGACAACATAATTCACTTAAACTCAATCTAGAATAATCCATGAACTACTTAATATTCTTCAAACAATTCATCCCAACTCGCATCAATAGTTACTTCAACTAACAACTAGTAACCCTTATTTTCATACTAATAGATGGAACTCACTTTGTCCAGCACCAAATCAAGTAAAAACTTGAATATAGAAAGATAAAAGCATTATAATCAACTTCCCAAACCTAAACAACCTAAATCCAAATAGCGGAGGAACGCGAAGAAAATACATTTCTCCTAGGCCACAAAAATATCACTGAACAACTGGTTTGCACACTGGTAAAAATATCTCACACTGTACAATGATCCAGAAACCTAAATTTTGAATATAGCAATGTCTAACAACCTTGAATAACCTATAAGATCCACATAGGTACAACATCAACACAAAAATAACATGGAGCACAATACCGAGCATACTATGAACACTTGCACAACACATTTTACTTTTTTTATTAAATTTTATCAAAAGCACTTGGAAACCAAGTATTAGAAACATCATCTCAGCTCAGTACTTCATTCCAACTCACCTTTAGACTCTAAAATGAAATGATAGCTCCATGTACTCGCAACACTTCCTCAAGGTCTCAACTACACATGCACAACCTATTTTCCTCTTTTTCACAATTTTCAAAATATCCTCAACATCTTCATCCCATAGTTGACATAAATGACAACACCAATTAGTAGAATTTTTTTTTTATGTCAATGACAACACCATCATTCCTACAACAAAATGATGAAATCACAAAATTTTGCAACTCACCACCCTTCAATGGCTTCCTTGAAGGACTAAAGTCATACACATCACTTCAAGGATCTTAGATCTTGCTTTCTTGATTTTCTTGAATGCTTGAATGGTTTGGAGACCTAAAACAAAGGTTAGGGATATGTGCAGGATCATGATGGGCCAAAAAGTGGTGATATGATGAGTATGTGTAGGGTATGTGGTTGATGAATTTTTTTTACCCAAAATTGATGAAATGAAAAGGGTTTTTAAAGGAGATTCTCAACTTTCCACCAATATAAATTATGTTTTACTTTGAATTTAATAAATAATTATTATTCATTTTCTATTTGAATTATGACTAAATTCCTAATGGATAGGTTGATTGAAAAACATCTATAGCTTTCAAATAGTATCACATTTTTGAATCTGAAACATGTCACATTCTATGCTTTGCATACTATAGGATTAAACAAATAAAATTGAATTTCATGAAGTTTTGAACAAGTTAAGGTGGTCATACATACAAGCTTTTATATTTTTTAAAAGTTGTAATAAAAATTCATAATTAACTATTTACTTGGAAAAAATTAAAAAATATGTATCACATCGGGACATGAGTCCTCTACTTATATCTAAAATCTTATAAAAAATATTATCATTTTAATGTGGTTAGGGTGGTCAGACAGACACCTACTTCTTATTTTTCCTTGAAATTTAAATGCTACTGCATTGAAATTTCAAATTTTCACCAAATAGATTTTTTTAAAAAAAATAAACCTAGTAGTTTAGAAACTAAATTAAATTTGCTATAGAATCTATTCTTACATATTTTTAAAATAATATAGATAACTTATTCAAATTTTTACGTCAAGTTGCCTAACTCTGATTTTTCTGAATTTTTCGCCACTTAACGGCCTGTTTTTTCCATGATGATCCTGCACATACCCTTAGCCTTCATAAAACAATGATAACACATGAAATCACATGAATTTTGGCATGATGTTGGATCTCAAATTGCTGCAATAAAATCTAAAAATGCTTCTCTTGACTTGATCTTGAATTCGCTTGATGATAGTAATTATTCTTGATGTTCACCTCTTTCTAGTTGATATCTAAATGATGCAATAATTGTTGCCCCTTTGACATTGGTATTGGAATTAATGTCAAGTTGTGTGATCAACTTGAAAAATTTATAGGTGATGTACTTTGGTATATATATATACATGTTTGGCATTCATTGAAGGTTTAGTGCTATTTGTTTGGTGTTGATATAATGAGATGACATACATTCAAATATGAGACAACTCAAGGTTTGGTTGGCTTTGCATGAGCTTTGGTAAATCCATAGAGTCAAATATACTATATGTACTTATAGTATTTTGGTGCACATTGATACATCTATGCATTAGTGTTTTGGAACTTTGTGGCTAACATATATGTTGGCTTTGGTATTAAGGTTTCTTTCTTTTAGGGACTATGAGACAACATTATGTCATGGGATTTTCATTGACATTTACTGCATTTGAAGACTCAAGGCATATTATGTGAAAAGGGAACTTAGTCATGTTTTCATTGGTGATAGGGAAGTTTAAAAGGAGTTAGACCATACATTGGTCTTCAATTTTGGTCTTGGGATTACACTTATCAATTTGATATCATTGATCAACATATTGGTCTTATACACTGACTTGGGTTATCACTCAGCACATTTGTACCATTATATCGATACAAGGCATGATGGTGTTAATTATATTCATGTGGTGGTTGGTCCTCTCTTAGCATATATTTTACTAGACCAAAACTTGGGCATTAGACTTGTTTTGCACTTGAATTTTTTGACCAACACATGGTCTTGGTGTTCAAAGGTATCATTGCATTTGTCTTAGGAAATAATAAAGTGTTTTTGTCACAGGCATACATATTAAAAGGAAGGTTATTGCATGTTTGATTTTGGAGATAATTTCATCGAGTAGTTTATTGTACATACTTTAATATTTAACTTATTATTGAAAGGAAGGTTATTGAACTCATTTGTGAGGGCACATGTTAATGTTTATCATTGCACATAGTGACGCTAGGGCATGAGGCAGAGAGGTTATGGTTTAAAGGAATCATAGTGTTGGTGGTGAAGTGACAATGCTGGTGGTATGGTGGTTGAAAAACTCTGGTTTTAGATAGTCGATTTGTGTTTTCAACTTCACTAGTCAACTCTGCAAAGATTGAAGTATATGGACTTGACCGTTGGTGATAGGTATCTTTATGGAAGTTATCTCCATTCAATGATACATTCAATTATGAGTGATGTTTTTGTATATAATTTTTTTTCAGAAAATGGTGTTTGGTTGGTCGATCAAAAATATGAAATCACTTGACCATGTTGTGTGACAGTGCATATATGGATCCTATTCTCTATTAAGTTTTGTCATTTTTTGTCTTATATTAAAAGCATTGATAAGAAGTTTTGTAATGGGCATTGAAGGAACTTAGGTTGTAGATTGTAGTTGGTTTATAGTTTTAGATTCTTGTGTCTCCTATTTAGCAAAGACAAAACAAGAAATGCTTTATAAAGAAATAGAGATTATACTTTGTCATGTATTATTTACATTATCATTTGATAAGAATTGTTTCTTTGCCAGTGAGGCAACTATTTTTCCAGTGAGGTTTTTGATTAAGCTAGTGAGGCATTTTATAGAGTGTTTTTTCATCCTTATGAGGGTTTTCCACTCATCCAAAACAACCGTGTTATGGTGTGATTGCTTTCTTCTGATTATCTTTGAGTTTGCTCAATTATTTCACATTTAATTATTATGATGTTACATTCAATAAATGGATGTTTGAATCATCAATTGAAATAACATGAGCATAAATTGGTGTATTAAATTAATCAATTCAAATTGAAGATCTATGTATAATCTTTGTGATGAGTCAAGTTTGAAATCTTTACATACATGATGTTGCACTTGATAGTTGAATTGTTTTGATCTTGCATTTTATAAGGGAAAAGTCTTGAAAGATTAATTCAAGTGTGTTTGAAATTTTTCATACCACTGATTCACCCCCTCCCTCAGTGGTATCGTACTCCAACAAGTGGTATCAAAGCCATACCCTTGCATAAGTCTAACCAACTTAAGGGGTTCCTAGTAGTGGAGTACTTTGGGAAAGTGTGATAAAGAGAATGGTTTTGTTGTTGAGATTGATGATCAAGTAGGATACCTCTTTTTGGGTGAAGATGACTTTGGACAAGAGTGTGAGGTTGATATTGAAGGTGAACTAAGATGTGCTTTAGGTGAGATAAAGAAACTTAAAAAGGAGGATGTCATACAGAAAAATTAGTCTCAAAAAGATTTAGAAAATTTGGTTGATTATACTAAAAAACAAGTTGCTGATTTAAAACTCCAACTTGATGAAAATAAAAGAGTTTTAAAGGTCACCAAAATGTAGCTTGAAACAAAAGAAAAAGAATGTTGTACCTTAGAGGCAGAAATAGTTTCCTTAAGAAAAAAGGTAGACAACAGTGACAAGCTTGGTGATCTTTTAGGAAAATAGAAAAATCATAAGGTCAAAACTAGCCTAGGTTATGAAGAAGGATAGTGTTCTAAAGTCAAAAATGCACCCAAGAAGAAGATAGATTTGGGTCATCATGTTGTTGCTCCTGAATATCAAATAAAAGATAAATTTGTTGATAAAGACAGAAGGACAAGTAGATCCTCAAGATCCTCACCTACTAGTCCAAATCAAACCTTAAGGTACAATTATTCACAGTTCCATTGTTATTGTTTTTCATGTCATAATTTTGTTCATAGATCTAGAGATTGTAGAGCTCATGCTAGAAGTGATTGTGAATGGAACAAAAGTTCTTGTAAACTATCAAAAAAAATTTACAATATTATATGTTATAGTTGTAACAAAGTTGGTCACTTAGAGAAAGATTGTAGAGCACTTGAAAGATATGGTTATATAAGGCACAATAACATAAGTCCTTATTGGTTTCCAAGGAAAAGCTATATTTCTTTTTCTCTAGGCTAAAATTTTATATGTTTTAGATGCAATAATCCTTGTCATTTTGCAAGGCATTATAGTACCAAGTTTGTGCAATAGGACAAGAGAAAGAATCCCTCTCCTAAGAATAATAGAAGGTTATTATCTCTTAGAGAAAAGGAAAAACAAGAGAGGAAATAACCTTATGAAAGTTTGGAGAAGGAAACTTGAACAAAAATAGAAAGAACCTATTCCTGTGCTTTATGCACAAAAGGCATTTCCAAGTGCATGAAAATTAGCATGAGGTAAGGGGGAGCGGATTAGAGTTTTATCTTTCAACCGCTTAAAGAAGTCCATGAATGGTCTAAGTCACAACTTGTATGATTTGGAATGATTTGCTTAGTAGAGCAGAATGTATTGATTAGATATATATTGTTAGCAACATGATAGTCCATAACAATGCATAAAGACGGTATATTAGATCAGTTCATTTTGAGGTGTGAGGATATTAACAGTGTGATCAAACAAAATTATTTTGTCTTCTCTTTGAATTAGAAGTCTTGAGATAGGTTCTAAGTCTAGTGTAATGATGTGTCACATGTGACAAGGTACAGATCATGTTTTCCTATCAACATTGTTAGTAGTACTACAAGAGCTTTAATCCATAGAAAGTGTAGCAATGATATGTATTAATATGCTTTCATTGGTGCACTATTGGTAATTCATGTTTCAGACTTCTTCAAGGAGTTGTATGTGGTAGTGTCCTGACATATATGTTAGTGATCTCATATAAGTGTAATAGCACAGTGATATTTGATGGTGTCATAGTGAGAATATGTTGATGTGTGCAACTAATTACATGAATCTATTTGGTAATTCATTTTTCAATCAATTGTGACTATGGTGGATAGTGTGACAGTGTTGTGTACTTATCTTGCTCATGTTGAACAATTTTTTTTATTATTAGACTATTTTGGAGATAACCATCTTGCAGAACGAGATCATACTTTCATATTGGATAGTGTGATGGGATGAAGTATCATATGATGACTATTAATAAAAATTGAATTATGGCTCTTGAGAGTGACTTCATGCTTGACAAAGAACAATGAAGACTAATCTTTGTGTCTTTGTGACAACATATTATGTTGCTTTCCATATTATACATTTTGAAAGTGATACTACTACGCTAAAACCTCGTGTAGTACAATGATCTTACAAGTATGATGACAGTACAACAAGTTTTGATGTTTGGAATTCATCATAAATGTTTAAAAGATGTTATTATCTGGTTGACATGAATGTAGTTATTAGTGTGTTTGAAAATGACAAGAGATGTGTTTTTTAATATTGCTTCAAATTGGTTTGAAGGGTTCATATCTTGATGGTCATACTTTTAAGAGTTCACAGGTTGTTCACTTGGCTCATGATCAAGGTACTTGATGATATTAGAACCTTCCCGCTTTACAATTTTCTTGCTCCAGGTTATGAAGTTGGGACAGGAGTCACTTTGTCTTTATGATATAATGTGACTGATAAAATTCTACATCCCATACCAGTTTGACAATGGTGGTTCTCTATACTATAACAAGATAGTAAAGTGTGTTTTTGTCAAGATTCACACTTGATGAAAAGGAACATGTTTTGAAAAAGATAGTGGAGTTGATATATTGAATTGATATCTTGTCTTGTAGTAGTCTTATATTGATGAACTTCAGGAGATGACATTATGATGAGAAAAATATGACAATATTATGTAGCAGAACTTATGTGATCAGATTAGTTAGGTTTGTATTAGGCACATATGTCGTGTTATCAAATGTTGCAAGCATTACTAGTGTTACCTAAGTGAAGTAGGAGAAACATACATACAACACAATGCATGTTGATAATTTGTCAGGGATAGACAATGATAATATTATGAGATCAGTTAGTTTTATTGCCACAACATAGGGGGAGTATAAGAATTTTTATTACAATATACATGACAATGGATGCATTAAGGTTTGTGATTTTTGATAATGAGAAAATGATACATCAATGACAATAGATGTTACCCAGAATTGATGTTGACTACATAATATTAAATATATATCATCATTCTCTAACATTGCAAGTATAGTTCATACAAAGAGTTTCAATAAACAACTACAGGCATGATCAAGGGTGGACAAATAAGTGACTGTGATATGGTCAGTTATAGAGAGTATAGTTACTTTGTGCGGATGGTTGGAGGTAGATAGGACAGTGGGATAGTAGGTTGCAGTTGGAGGAAGTGGTTTATGTTCATTCAACTCATGCATATGCTTTACGAGTTCTTCCCTTTTCATCTATTCACTAAACTTATTAGGACTTTGGATTTAGCGGGAGCATTGGTTTTTAACTTTTCATCTCTACATCCATTTGGCCATTGGTTCTCCTTACTTATCTTTTTGTTCCTTGATATCAGTGTTATCTCTTTATGATGATTGCTTTGTTCATGACAATATGTTGCAGTCTATATGGAGTTTGTAGGTGGTAGGAATTCATGAGAAGTACATCCTCGTATTTGGAAATGCACGATATGTGGCAATGCAGCTTTGATTACTTTAATTCCTATCATGAATCTTTGGTCCTTTGGCATTTGGTTACTTTGGTAATGTTGTAGGTTTTTACCTTGACACTATAGTTTGGTTTCATGATACATGTTGAGTTTTTTTTTTTTGATAGCTTGACAATATAGTTGAGATATGCTTTGCTACTGTGGATTATACATATGGTAATATCATGACAAGATAGTCTTAACCTCATATTTTCTTATGCCTTGATTTCTTCTTTTGAGTAACAATGTTGAACTTTGTTTGAAACATTTACTTGAATAGTGGAAGCCATGATGTTTGGAGAAACATTTCTTGTACTAACATAACAGTGACATGGTGCTCAACTATCAAAAAAATTACTCATAGTTTTAGGGGATTTTTCATGCATATTCTACACCCTTCAGTTATATTTTCAGCATGGTGGAATCTTGGTTCAGTTTTGTTACTATGGTAGACTTTTATATCGTTGTGTAGTTCTCTTCTTGGTCTTATCCATTTAGATCTGATGATGTTTTGTGTCCATGTTCAAGCATATTGGTGTTCTTGGGCAAGTACTTGGTGGTCTTTTTATGTTTACCCACCCCTTTGACCTTTGGCATTTTTTTCAAAAGGGGGGAGAAAAGTTGAGATACAGAGATAAAGATGCATCTCTTCATTTCATTATAGTGGTACAGGTTTAGGTTTACATTGCAAATTATTTTTTTCTCCACACTATATATTGGTTTATTGTTGAGTTCATTTGGTAATCATATGATGATGACATGGTAGTGCTTTAGTGCTTCTATAGGTGATATCTTTTCAAGTTTGTGACAAGGTTTGACATCAATTCCAATGGGGGAGTTTGTTACCCCTTTGACATTGGTTTTGGCATTGATGTCAGGTTGTGTGTTCCACTTGACACATTTATCGGTGATGTACTTTGGTATATATATACATGTTTGGCATTAATTGAAGGTTTAGTGCTATCTATTTGGTGTTGATATAATGAGATGGCATACATTCAGATACGAGACAACTTGGTTTGGTTGGCTTTGCATGAGTTTTGGTAAATCCATTGAGTCAGGTATACTATATGTACTTATAGTATTTTGGTGCACATTGATACATCTATGCATTAGAGTTTTGGCACTTGGTGTCTAACATATATGTTGGGTTTGGTATTAAGCATTCATTCTTTCAGGGACTATGAGACAACATGTTATGTCATGGGATTTTCCTTAACATTTACTGCATTTCAAGTCTCAAGGAATATTATGTGAAAAGGGAACTTAGTCATGTTTTCATCAATGATAAGGCAATTTAAAAGGAGTTAGACCATACATTAGTCTTCAATTTTAGACTTGGGATTACACTTATCAATTTGATATCATTGATCAACATATTGGTCTTATACACTGACTTGGGTTATCACTCAACACATTTGTACCATTATATGGATATAAGGCATGATGGTGTTTATTATATTTGTGTGGTGGTTGGTCCTCTCTTAGCATATATTTTACTAGACTGACACTTGGGCATTAGACTTGTTCTGCACTTGAGTTTTTTGACCAACACATGGTCTTGGTGTTTGAAGGTATCATTTCATTTGTCTTAGGAAATAATAAAGTTTTTTTGTTATGGGCATACATATTATTATGTTTGATTTTGGAGATCATTTGATTGGGCAGTTTGTTGCACATAATTTAAAATTTCACTTATTATTGAAAGTAAGGTTATCAAACTCATGTGTGAGGGCACATGTTAATGTTTATCATTGCCCATAGTGCTAGTAGAGCACGAGGCAGAGAGGTTATGGTTTGAAGGAATCATAGTCTTGGTGGTGAAGTGATCATGCTGGTGGTATGGTGGCTAAAAAACTCTAGTTTGAGGCAATGGATTTGTGTTTTCAGCTTCACTAGTTGACTATGCAAAGATTGAAGTGTATGGACTTTATCATTGGTGATAGGTATCTTTATGTTAGTTATCTCCATTCGATGATACATTCAGTTATGAGAGATGTTTTTGTATATAAAATATTTTTAGAAAATGATGTTTGGTTGGTCAATCAAAAATATGAAATCACTTGACCATGCTGTGGGATAGTGCATATATGGATCCTATTCTCTATTAAGTTTTTTCATTTTTTGTCTTATATTGAAAGAATTGATAAGAATTTTTGTAATGGGCATTGAAGGCACTTAAGGTGCAAATTTTAGTTGGTTTATACTTTCAGATTCTTGTGCCTCCTATGTAACAAGAAATTCTTTATAAATAAATAGAGATTATACTTTGTCTTGTTATTTACATTATCATTTGATGAGAATTGTTTCTTTGCTAGTGAGGTAGCATTTTTTCCAGTGAGTTTTTTTATTGAGCCAATGAGGCATTTTATCGAGTGGTTTTTCATCCCTATGATGGTTTTCCACTCATGAAAAACAACTATGCTATGGTGTGATTGCTTTCTTCTAATTATCTTTGAGTTTTCTCAAGTATTTCACATTTAATTTTTATGATGTTACATTCAATAAATGAATGTTTGAATCATTGAAATAACATGAGCATAAATTGGTGCAAATTGATCAAGTCAAATTGAAGATCTATATATACTCTTTGTGATGAGTCAAGTTTGAAAGCTTTACATCATAATGTTGCACTTGATAGTTGATTTGTTTTGATCTTGCATTTTATAAGGGGAAAGTCTTAAAAGATTAATTCAAATGTGTTTGAAATTTTTCATATCATTGATTCAACCCCCTAATAAAATGTTGACATCAAAATATTTGAATTTGGAGCCAAAATAGGGGGACATAACACCCTAGGATCTAGTGTCCCAACCCTATTTTTGAGGGTTTAAAGTGGATAAAGTATTAAATGAGATAATCTATTTTATGCTTGCAATTGTTGAAAAATATTTAAAATAAGCTATGAAATGCATAATTTTAGAAATTAGGAGATTAATTAGGTCCAATAACTTAAAGGGGAGAAAAACATAGTGTGAAATTGTCAAGGGTTTTAATTTACAATGCTAAATTTATGTCCCACTTTATTAAGAGTATGAACTTATACTTAGAATCACACTAAAGTAGAGAAATATATGCTAAGAGGGGTCAAATTATACACAAATGTTGAAGAGATAGGATGACTAAGAATCAAGGGAGGTGATCAAGCCCCAAGGATCCAAGATCCCATGGTAAACTAACATAAGCACAAAGGAACACACATGTATGATATGCACCAAGAGAACATGTACACAAACATACATGTTGGGAAAACATGCAGCATAGACAATGAAGACATATGACACAATGGAATATAAATATGACAATGAAATGAAAAAAATGATGTGAACTTGATGGAAACACAAAGAAGACAAAAAAAAAAGGAACATGAAAAAACACAAGGTTAGTACTAAAAGTTTTGAGTCAATAAGGCAAGGAGTCCTCAGTCTTAAATTGTCTCAAATACCAAACGTCATCCATCGAATAAGTGTTATCTCATATGAGGACTAGCAAGTTTTGTTATGCCACATCACTCATGAAACAAATGGATCCATTGGTGAGTAAGGTGTGTTATTCTAGGTGGCCTTGTTAAAAGGGATGTTCAAGTTTAATGTCTCAGGGGATGAAAAAAATGTTGAACACTTAGAATACTAAGAGGGGAGTGAATCAATATTCTTTTAAACCACTTGAGAATCTAAGCATTCAATTAGGTCATACTAGTATATTTAATTTCTAGTAATGAATGAAAGCATGAAAACATCCAACAACATCACGTAACACATTTAGAACACTAGATTTTTTACATGGAAATCCAAAATGGAAAAAAGCACGGTGAGGATTAGCTCACAATATATTATAACTGGTTATAGTATATTACAAAATGGTTCACTACAAGTGGACTTAGTTCCCACTGAAAGAAGAAAAGATAAAAGAGATATACCATGACTTTGAACTATTACAATTGTATCTAACATATGGATGAATTATAGTTCCTTTGAAGCTTAGAATATAAACTTTACACACTTCATACTTATCTGAATTAACACTCTTCTCTACTCTACATTCACCTTATACTTGCACAATTTGCATCCAAAAACTCTTATCACAACTTGCAAGATTCAAAACACTGAAAAATCTTACATATATATTTGTGTCATCCATAAACACCTACAAAATCAATTAGGTTGGCCTACTTAGATATATATAATTTTTCGGCTCAATATCCACAGATACATTCTTTGTGCCAAGATTCAAAACTCATAACAATTTGAAATAGGTTGGTATAGACCCAAAATAGCACCCACATAATGGATCAATACATATTCAAACTTTGTAATACACAAAAATCATTAGGTCGGAACTAGTAGTGACCTAATAAAAAAAATTCCAACTGTACACCCACAATTAGACGCACATACCCCCAATTTCTATTCCATTTGGAATATACACACTACTGACTCTTGTCATCATTTCCTCAAAACCGCAAAGCTAGATTCCAATCTGCGATGAAGTACGAATTCACCAAAATATATGCACTGAACTGGAAAAAAACTATTACTACCAGATTGATATACTAACTCACAACTTCAACACCAGGAGCCATAAATAATATGAAATTCTAGAATTAGGTCCCTTTATCATCCAATAAAATTATATTAGAAGCGTAGAGAAAGATCTTATATAATGGACCAATGCAGACCCAAAAATTGGATGTCCTATTCACAAAATTACCTATATTGAAACTTAGTCAATTTTCATATCAACTATCTTCACCAGATCAAACCTTCTTGCAAAATTGTATTCCATAAACATCCTCAAACATGCTCAAGTTATACAAACTAATTTTCACAAACTCCATGTTCTTTCAACAATCTCCCCCTTTGTCATTGATTTCAACATGCCTCAATTATCTCCCAAAAATATTCTCCCCCTTTGATATCAACGAGAAAGGGCATATACATATGCTTCATAGAAAAATAGGGTTCACCAAAATGAATCAACAAGTTGATGAAACACTACTTTTTTCTATGAAACATACAATTGTGTGTAGTATATGATGAAAATAACAATCAAAAAGCACTTTTAATTTTTATGACAACAATAAGGGAGATTTTAAGAGGTTGAAACAATGTGTACCTTGCTAAAAAAGTGTTGTTTTGAGGTCACTGAGGACTCATTCACCCAAAGTGGAAAATGGGTCCCTGTTAGGGTTTTTAAAAATTGATTTTTGGGTTTTGTTCTTCAATGTCTACACTTTTATCTTCTAGGTGACTAGCTCTCATAAGTCTAAAAAAAATTTGTAGAAAACTTTTCATGATATTACAATGTATATGACAACTTTACAACTTTTCAACTTTGAAATTTTTTCTTCAATCTTGTTCTCCACTTGATATTCAACCTCAAACCTGCAATCATACATCAAAGAGGAGAAAAACTTATTGATTGTTAGGGATGGGGGTTTGCCTTGCTCAAAGCCTGTTTGGATAATCAAACCTTGTGATGAAATAATGAAATATGAACATGAAACATGAAACATGAGCAATGATGCCTTGGATGAAATCTTGGAATGTAAATCTGAAATCTAGCACGAAGTGGCCATGAAGAATGTAGATCATGATCTTGAATTGGATGTGAAACAATTCTTGCAAAGGGATCTTCAATACTGCATCAACACACTAGCTCAACAACATACTTGATGCACTATTCCTTTGACATGATGATATGATCTTGAATTGCTGTAATAAAAATTCAATAATCTTCCCTTGAATTTCCTTAAAATGCTCTTAAAAATTCTCTATAATGCTCTTGTGAAAGTGCTCTAATGATAACTTGAACTTGCTAGGATGTCTTAGATGAAACTATGTAAAATAATTGTATATTTATACTTAACTTAAGATTTAATCCTAAAATTCAAATAACACAAGCCGACATCAAATATAGGATTCAAAATCATTAAAATTCCAACACAAATAAGTTCAAAAATGGGAGTCCTAAGTAAGGACGACCCATTCGCCACCTTGGGCGAATGGGTCCTAACACAGTTTTCTAGGACCAAGTTTTGGGGAGATGAAATAATATGCCAAAAGGGGGTCCTAGGACATAGTGGGGACCCATGTTCCCAAGTTGGAAAATGGGTCCTAGGTCACTATCCTAGGACCCAAACCTTTCCAAATTAAATATTATTCCACATTATTAATGAATGTCGGGATTTATCCCTCAAAAAATGCAATAAATAAGGCTTGGATTTGAATTTAAAGGGCCAATTAAGCTCTAATTAACCTCAATTAATTAATAAATCCCTAGATTAGTGTGAAAGTGTAAGAAACACTTTACAACACCCTAAATAAGGCACAATTAAGTATATTTTGACATTAATTATTCATTCCCAAACTAAGCATGAAAAAGGGTTACTTTTTCGATCCTACATTTTGCCCCCACTTTAGTGAGAGTTTTCCCCCATAAAAAAATCATAATAAAGTAGACATTCAAGACACTTAAGTATGCAAAAATAACAAAGATGCATAACCATACCTTATCAAAGACCAAGAAAGACGAAAAATAAAGGATCAAGCTTCAATCGTTCCAACATGATGTGGAACACGACTATTTGTCCAAGAAAAAGGATCAATTTTCAATGGTCCAACAAGATATGGAGCACATCTAGGCTATTTTTCCAAGAAAAAGGATCAAGCTTCGACAACCCAACCTGATGTGGAACACATCCAGGAATTTTTTTCTTAACATGTTTGCTCACTCTAGGGTAGTGGAACCTCGGGGAATCCACTAGGTGAGTTATCCCAATGAGGTGGAAAATGAGAGAATCATATTAGTTTCCCATACCATACCAAAATTTTCCTCCTAACAACTTTGATAAGGCACCACAATGCTATGATTTTGAATTTTATGTCTATAGGTTTTAGTTAAAGGGGATTTTGCTTCATTTGTGTAAGGTCTTCTTCTTAGGGATCATCGTGCCTAATGTCTCCAAGAGAGGACAAGTCAAGAATATCAAATTGCCACTTATGGGATGCCTCATTCGCATCATGCCACTAAGGGAAATCATATGCTTAGAAATATTGCACTCTTGGAGGACATCAAGCCCAATGACACCACCAAGAAAAGGACACATCACAAGAAAAAAAATCACGTCATGAAATATGAAAAATGTTGAAAGATGTCATTGATGTATTCCCCCACTTTAAAGTGGTTGCTAACACCATTGATGTGAGCAACTACTTTAAAGTAGCAAGTTTTTTCTCCTAATACATAAGAGATTTCCTTGGAAAACCCAATGCCAAGTCATTTGTTTCTAAAATAAAAGTTATGCCATGAACATGGAGGGAGGGGTTTCCCCCAAAAATACATAAGGGATTTATGGATTTAGGGTCAGTGTATCTTTGCTACAATTTTTTCATAGAGCTCACAAATTTCATCATTCCCCAAATACTCATAGAACTAGAAGAATGACACAAAGAGAGTGAACACAAAGAAAAATCCTTTGGGTCAACATGGAAGAGACCTAAATGTATCGACGCCTTGCATCATCCCCAAAAGGAAAACACAAGACAAATGAAAAAGATAAAGGAAATATTTTGGGTCAACATGGAAAATACAACAATGTCTCAATGCCTTACGTCATCCTTAAAAGGAAAACACAAGACAAATGAAAAAGATAAAAGGTGTTTATGACATAGAGAAGAATGTAGATACATATATAGGAATGCACAAAAAGAGAGAGAAATACATCAAATGAAACATCACAAGCGATAACAGTATGCAACTGCAATCACATAAAGGATCATGAAAAATAAAACAAAGAAAAAGACTAGTAAGGCACATGCAAGTCAACCTATATCAAGTCATCTACATCCCAATCTCAGTCGATATAAACAAAAGGTAGGAAACTAGCCAAAGGGACAACAACACACACCAAGACTAGGACAAGGCTAACTAACCCCTTGCAACCACTAAGTGCAAGACAAGGATGAACTGAGATGATGGATGATGGTATGTTGTTCCTTGTGAAAAGGAATTTATTTTCAATGAATGTAAAACATGCAATAGTGAGTATGCTATGATCCTACAACTATTACATGACAAGGAGCAGTAACTAATGTTATTGATTATGATGTGTAGAAAAAGTATCAACTTGATGTTTATCTAATGAAATCTTCCCACATGTAGTATCTATTAGTTAAAGATGCACCAAAGCTAAATTTATCTTATAAGAATCCTTTGTAAGAGTGTTGATATTGAGTGGAGGCTTTTTTTATGCTTTTGTTTCTTTCGAAGGACAATAACCAAGACCAGTAGTTTTTTCTTGCATGTTAGGTTCTATAGGGACACAAATACCTTATTCTCAAGCACCACATCCTTTTCCACTATAACTAAGCTGTTTCATAAGTTCATAACCTCTTCCATAAATATTTTTCATTTCTTTCAGATTCGGTGGTTTTTTATAATCAATTTCATCAATGTTCGTTGTGTAAATTATTTCTTCTTGTAAAGTGGTTGAGGTGGATGATTTTGAATTTTCTATTGACATTACTACTTTTTCTTTTCCCTTTCCAGACTCTTGTTATGATCTTGTATTCTCCCATGAATGTAGGTATGAAATCAAAGGAACTCCAAGCATCTTCCAATAACTTTGTGACTTCTTCAATATGCTTTTTCTTTTTCTTTCTCAGCATGCAAACAAATTTTAGGTTCAGGGTCAGCCTTGATTGTATACACTTTATTATATATGTCATAAATTGTATTGTAACTCAGTTGTTGTGAAACATTAGCATTATCGAGTTGTATTTTAGGTGGTTCTAATATAAGCATAGGTTTATTTTGTACTTATGGTTGTTGTGAGGGTGGATGAATGATAATCTCGTGCTTGGGATATTGCTTCAAGGGATGTCTAATGTGCATAAAATTAAAAGTATTGTCCTTATTTTCATGATCATTTAGTGAAGGGGAGTCTAATTTCACTTCATCATCTTCATCTAAGGAAGCCTCATTATTATTGTTTGAAAGACATGTGTCCATGTTCTTATTTTCTTGCACTATGATTCTTCCCTAGTAGGAGATTTTTTAGGAGAGCAACAAACTAGATGTTCATGATATTTGGGTAAACCCACAAAAGTGGTTTACAATTCTAATGAGGAAGTAAAACTTGTAAAAAATGACCGCATGCCAAAAAAATTCATTATGGGGGTTCGAACGAACCAAAAAAGGGTTCACTTGAAAATCTCCATAATGAATTTTATTATGGATTTGTTTTTTTAGTTTTATTAAACATAGGTTTTTCACTGAAAATCAAGCTCTTTGTTCCGCACATGTGGAAAAATAGTAGATTATCAAAAAAAAAAAATCACTTTGAGCTTAGTTTTGAACATGAAATGGTAGATACTTCTGGAACCTGGAATTAGGTAGTCCCGAGCGAGCTATCAACAAATATAATTTTAATATGTTTTGATTTTATTATGTTTTTGTTTTTAGTTTTATTAAACATAGGTTTTCAAAATCAAGCTCTATGTTCTACACATGTGGAAAAATAGTATATTATCAAAAAAAACAATTGAAAATATGTACAGAGTTGCAAAAAAACTATCTAACCAAGTGGAAGCACTAGGATATCATAGTTACAAATCTAAATTCGAAAGAATTAGAATTTTATCCTTCATGGAAAAAAAATTATGCATTATATGTAATGATGAGCGCCACTTTTAAAAATGTTGTTTTCTAAAAAAACTAATTTGGGAGATGGAAAAAGAAGTGATTCCAAAATTTTGAAAAAGATATATTTAGAATCTATAGACAAAATTTTATGAAGCTCTAGTTTGCATCATCTTCAAATTCCTCACTGTTTAGCCGCTATAGGTGCCCGAAAGTGAAGATTTAGTCAAAAATAATAATTTTAGTGTCCAGTTTGGCCAAAAATTATAAACCACTATTGTGAGATCACCCATTAAGAGAAGGAAAAATTTGATTGTTATGATTCTCCATGATTTCATCCTTTTTCTCTAAGGTTTCACTCTCTTGTTCCATAATATCTACCCTAGTAAGAGAGTCCTTAGGAGAGGAGCAAACAATATGTTCATCATATTCCATGTTTAGATTTTGTAAAGTAACTTCATCACAAATAGGGGATACATCAAGAGAAGAACAACTATTAGTTTCAAGCTTTCCACTAATTGGACCCTCTTATTTAAATAAACCTTTCCAAATGTTAGGGACATTAGGAAGGAGAGAAATAATGCTATAATTTTCAATCATTGGATCTCTTAGCACCAACATGTCCTCCTCATAAATGTGATTTTCATGATCATTCTCGATTGTATCCTCTTTCACTAAAGCATTCTCACAATTAGGGGAGATGTTGAGAGATGAATTTAGACTAAGTAAAGTAGTAGTGATGATCTCATCTTCTTGTGTCATAACATCTTCCCAAGGGGGAGGAGGAGAAGGAAAAACAAGACTTTCACGATTCTTAATGATTGCATCTTCTTTCACCAAGACACCTTCATCACTAATAGGAGAGGTATTGGGAGAAAATAAATTATGATTGTCATGATTTTCTACACTTGCATATTCTTCTATCACAACATTCCCACAAATAGGAGAGATAGGAGGGGGTGTGGAATTAAGTAAGGTGTCAACATTTTCACTCTCTTGCACTAAGAGATTTCCATAACTAAGAAATGTATTGAATGAATGACTAACATGCTTATTGATGAAATTTTTCTTTGCAAACTTGGAAAAGAAAGATATATACTAACATTTGTGAAAATTAATCTATACAAAATTAGTGCGCAAACCCAGAATAGAAAGCATCTTGACATGCAATGCAATGACCTAGAATGAAATGCAATTTTTAGATTCTCAACGAGGTAATTTGTTGATTACACTATGCAATAGATTGAAAATGAAATTTTCTAAATGAAGTTTTGAATTTTGAAAATGCACTAAATGAAGCAAATTAACCTAGATTTAATGAAATTAATGCAACAGAAAATCAAAAAACTGAAACAAAGATGTAACAGTATAAAACAAAGGTTTTAGATTCTAGAAAATTTAGATCAACACCTGATTAGGGACTCATTCACCACCTTGGGTGAATGGGTCCTATATTAGTGTTTTTGAACTAGTTTTTACTAATTTTTAAGCTTTTTTCAATGATTTTTAGATTCAAGTTTGTAACAGTAAATTTCAATTTCAGATTTATGCAAATGTACTATGAAATGTAAGTTGAAAAGGTGATAAAGTGATGAATGAAAAGACCTAGTTTAATATGATTTTTTTTTATTTTCAAATGCAAATTTATATGATCTAGATGATGTACAAGATGACTAATTTGCTTTTTCATTTTTTAGATTTAAAAGAATGCAAAACAATGCAATTCTAAAACCCTAGATGAGATGCAAATTTGAATGCAAACTAGGACACCCTAAATGAGATCTAATTCAATGCAAATGAATGCAATATCTAACCTAGGATGAGAAGAAAGACTCATAAACTAGAAAACTAAAATGCTCAACAATTTGAGTTCACCATTATGCTTCATAGAAAATTAGGGTTCACCAAAATGAATCAACAAGATGATGAACAAAGTAATTTTTTTTATGAAACATACAATTGTGTGTGGTATATGATATAAATAATCAATCAGAAATCACTTCTAATTGTTATGACAACAATAAGGGGGATTTTAAGAGGTTCAAACAATGTGTACCTTGCTAAAAAAGTGTTGTTTTAGGGTCACGGAGGACTCATTCACCCAAAGTGGCAAATGGGTTCCTGTTAGATTTATTGAAAACTTATTTCTAGGTTTTGTTATTTAATGTCTACACTTCCAGCTCCCAAGTGACAAGCTCCCAAAATTCTAAAAAAAAATTTGTAAACAGCTTTCTGTGATCTTGCAATGTAGATGACAACTTTGCAACTTTTCAACTTTGAAAAATTTGCTTCAATATTTTTCTCCACTTGATCTTCAACCTAAAACCTACAATCACACATCAAAGAGGAAAAAATCTTGTTGATTGTTAGGGAATGGGGGTTTGCCTTGGTCAAACCCTGTTTGGGTAATTAAACCTTGTGATGAAATAATGAAATATGAAAATGAAACATGAAACATGAACAATGATACCTTGGATGAAGTCTTCGAATGTAAATTTGTAATCTAGCATGGAGTGGCCATGAAGAATGTAAATATTGATCTTGAATTGGATGTGAAACAATGCTTGCAAAGGGATCTTCAATACTACATCAACACACTAGCTCAACAACATGCTTGATGCACTATGCCTTTGACATGATGATATGATCTTCAATTGATGCAATAAAACTTCAATAATCTACCCTTGAATGTCCTTAAAATGCTCTATAATGCTCTTGTGAAAGTGCTCTAATGATAACTTGAACTTTCTAGGATGTCTTAGATGAAACTATGTAAAATAACCTTATATTTATACTTATGATTTAATCCTGAAATTCAAATAACACAAGCCGAAATCATATGTAAGATTCAAAATCATTAAAATACCTCCATAAATAAGTTCAAAAAAGGTTTTCCTATGTAAGGAGGACCCATTCGCGACCTTGGGCAAATGGGTCCTATCATAGTTTTCTAGGACCAAGTTTCGAGGAGATGAAATAATATGTCAAAAGAGGGTCCTAGGACATAGTGGGAACCCATTCGCCCAAGGTAGTGAATGGGTATTATGTCACTATCCTAGGACTCAAACCTTTCTAAATTAAATATTATGCCACATTATTAATGAATGTCAGGATTTATCCCTCAAAAAATGTGATAAATAAGGCTTGGATTTGAATTAAAGGGGCCAATTAAGATCTAATTAACCTCAATTAATTAATAATTCCATATATTAGTGTGAAAGTATGAGAAAACACTTTACAACACCCTAAATAAGGCACAATTAAGTATATTTTGTCATTAATTATTCATTCCCAAACTAAGCATGAAAAAGGGTTACTTTTTTCAATGCTACAACATATACTCTAATCTTTGCATAACTTCTCTAGTTATACATGATTTTGTATTCTCCCCTTAACTAATGTATGAATATATACAAAATGAGAACTTAATTGACTCCCCATAAGGGTACTATCTATCACAACTAGATCAAAATCTTGTATAGAAAAAAAAAAAAACCTTATACCATCAGCATATGAATGCAAAAGTATGAAACAATAAATTGAATGCATAAAAGGAAAGAAAAATACTGTCAACCAAAAGAAGAGGTTGACCCTTTCAGCTTCTCAAGGTGATCTTTCCATTCTTGTTTCCCCTTTTCCCAAATCCTCTTGGAAATTCCTAGCATTCTACTCTATGTTTCCAACTCCATCAAGAGTTCTTCACCGTCATCTGGAGTGTTGGGTACCAAATTGATCTTTGAAGTTTTATTATCACTCATTAGGGCACTGGAAACATGTATGAAATTTGATTTCACTAGATCCTTGAGATTACTAAATTACATAATGATCTTTTCTTTCTGCTCTTTCATTTGGAAGAACTGCTCATGTAAACTCTTAATTATTGTCCTTGTGCTTCCATCCAAGTCATGTGTCGAATTGTAGGCACTGGGAGCTTCATCAATTTTTGACTCAATAGATTCCATCTCATCCTTTATGTTTTTTGTGGAGCTGGGCCACATCATACAAAATTTAAATAAAGCTTTGGCTTCTACCACACAAGCTTGCATTCCCTTAAGCTTTTCTTGAAATTTGTTGTGTGCACTAACACACTTCTTTGTTACATCCATCAATTTTTTTCATTTATCTTTTCCTCTACTTCTTTCTCCAACTTCCTCTTTAAAGTAGTAGCATATTCTCTAAAAGAATCAATCAAAAACTTCAAATTTTCTATACCAAAGAGGGATTTTTCAATTAAATAGCACTGGGTACATGGCCTCATGCAAAACCTTCACAACCTCATCAATTATTTCTCCATGAGCTTCTAATGTGTCTCTATTATCTCTTTCTGGGTAGATGTATGGAAGGAATCTCCCAAATGAAGCTTGTGAAGAGGCAAGCTATTGTCCATGTCCACAAGCCCCTACTACATAGGTAGTTGTAATAGTTGGGTGGATACTACAGGCTGGAATTGTAGCTACATACTCAAAAAATTCTTTAAAGGATATCTGGAGGAACCAGAGGATTCACCAGTAGCCTTCACATTCTCTTCTTCAACTTTCTTCTTCAAGTACTTTTCTTTATCACTAGCATCAACTGGTATCTCTTCTTCCTTCTCTTCATTTCTAGATGCATCCTCATCCTTCAATCCATTACTCTTCTCTGCATCACATTCATCAGTATCTTGTTTGTTTTTTGGAGTGACAATTTCTAGTTTACCTTGAGTGTTCTCTACATTTGTTTCAAATACCGAAGGAGGTGTTTGATGATCAATGTAAGTATCTTCCTTTGTATTGTCTTCTTAGGTAGCTTCTTCCCCTTCAACATTTTCTTCTACTACTACATTTTCCTCTACAATTTCTTCCACATGGGTGATCCCACAATAGTGGGTTACACTTTTTGGTCTGAACTTTTTTAACTAAATCTTCACTTTCAAATAGCTATAGCTACTAAACTAGGAGGAATTTTAAGATGATGTAAACTAGTGATTTGTGACATTTTTTCTGTAGATTATATATATTTTTGGAATCAAAATGCACTTATTTTTCCATCTCCTTCGATAACTAGTTTTTAATAGCAAATAACATTTTTAAATATTGATGTTTATTGTATAACAATTTTTTTTCTATGAAGGATAAAATTCTAATTTTTTTGAATTTAGATTTGTAACTATGATATCTAGCTCCTTCATTTGGTTTCATGGTGTTTTATTGAAATTTTTTTCTTAATTAAGTTGTGAAGTGAAACTAATTACAATTTAGGCATAGGTTTACTGTAGTTACAATTTTTTTGTTGGATCAAGGACATCAATACCAAAGCATAGATATATTTTTCAAAAAAAAATGATAATCTACTATTTTTCCACATGTGCAGAATAGGGAGCTTGATTTTCGGTAAAAATCCTACATTCACAATTAATAAAAAATAAATATATTACATATTTAAAATTATACTTTTTGGGAAGCTTATAATAAGGACTACATACTTGCAAAACATAAATTTTGAATGAATTTATTTGATCCCCCAAAAGGTAAATCAAAAGTGGTTTTTTATCAGCATTTTGATAGATGTAGAGGAGACTCCATTATAGGTATGGTTTAAAACTAGCAGGGTTCTATCTAGGGTGGTTTGATCTAAGGGGGTTTGATAAAACCCTATTCAATGAAAATCCTTTAAATGGAACATTTCAAGGCTTAAATCATTATATTTTATAAAAATATGTTATTTTAGCAAAAATCAAGATGTCTCAGAAAGTGTAACCCATTATTGTGGAAACACCCACATCTAAAAGAACATTATCCTATACATTTCCTTCTTCAAATCCATGATCATTTTGAGAATCATGATCTACATCTTCTTCAACATTCATATTTGGAGAAAGCATCTCAGTATGCTTTTCTTCTATTCTTTTCAGAGTCATTCCCAATCTTTGAGGTAAGTTTGCAACCTTCTCTACAAACTCTTTTCGGAGCCTCTCGAGATCATTTTGATCTCTATTGATGAGGGTGATTACCCTTTGTTTAGTTTTGGACTCTTTACTATAAAATTTAGCCAAAGTGGCTTTATTCTCTTCAAAAAGAGGAGCATTAATCTTTTCTAAAGCATAGGATCTTAATTTTTCTTCCTCCTCAATAGCCTCTTGTCTTCTCTCAATTAATACATTCCATAGTTCTACAAGCAATTTTTTTTCAATGTTCCTCATATCTACTTCAAAAACAACAATACATTTTATAATAGCTTCTATAATGGTGGCCTTTTCCATCTCATCAGCATCAACATATAATGCAACAGTGTCCTCTAGCATTTCATTTTGCACAATCCCATTAAATAGAGCATCCAATTTCATAGGACTATGAGTCCTTACCGGAGGTTTCTTCTTCTTTTTTTTCTTATCTACTAGTATTTTTTTCCTTTTTGAACCCAGCCTTATTTTCTCTCATTTCAATTTGGAATCCTTCCTTTTCCTTTTCAACCTCAACCTCACTATCTATATCAACAATATCAAACTTCACTTTCTTTGCACTAGCTTCACCTTGTGAAGCTTTTGATTTCCTCTTCTGGACCAATTGTGGTCCTTCCTCTTCTTCTTCTTCATCCTCAATGTTCACACCCAAATACTACTCCCTTGTTGCCTTGGTCTTCACTCTCCTTTTTACTAGGCTATTTTTTTTATTGCCGAAGTCGCATTTTCCTTTTCAAGCATCTTTTGTTGTTTGACCAGAGAGATCTTTTCCTTCAATGGAGCGCTGACACATTCTTTTATCTTTTCTCCTATTACAGGCTTAGTCCCAAAGAGTTTATGGGCAACTGGAGGAGTGGTAGTTGTTCTATAGAATCTCCTAAAATTTTATGAACCTCCTTGAGCACCAAACTTAGCCTTTTCTTCCTCAACTTTCTACTTAGTGATCCCCATAGCTTGTACAAATTGTACAGTCATCTTTTCAAGAGTCTTCTTTACCTATGATTATCTTTGATCCATGTGCACCTCCATGGATTTCTCCTCATAAGTTCCATACCTCTCTTCTGAGGTGTCCTTTGGTTTGCTTAGCATGTAGTCAATAGACCCTATAATATCTTGCTCAATGACTTCATATCACATAGCATGGATCGATACTATTATGGGCTCTACAACCTATATAATACATTCACCCTTGGTAACTAGAAAAGTAATATCATTTTTGTATCTCTCCACCATCTTATGTGGAATCCTATCCCTTTCTTACATTCTCTTTTGAAAGAAAATAAATAATGCCACAAGAGCCCCATCATGCACCTTTGTATCTCCAAGACCTCTCAAAAATTCTCTAATCTGGTGTGCTACAAGTCTACCTTGTAGTCATACTACATTTTTTTGTTTTGAGGAGTTCTCTTAAGAATTAAAATAAAAAAACATATAATCAAGGTTCCATATTTCAAAGGATACTTGGAATCCTTTGTTTTTTGAAATTTTTCCATTAGCTCCTCCCTCAATAGCTCACATAAATCATAATCAACTCCTTTCTCTACCATTTTATAAGCAGTATTGATGGCAGTGGTTGAAACAAAATTTTCTCTATTAGAGAAGTATACTGTATAACTAGTCATCATTGCCAAATATTTTACTGTAGGATTTTTTATGTCCTTTATGGTCAATGCTCTCCTATCATATTAGGCACCAATAATCTCCATCATAACCTCACTCTTCACTGATTTAAGCACCAACATTGGTCTAGTTGAGCATAAACCAGTCACAACCCTAATTTCCTCCTTTGTAATCAATTTGGGCATATCTAACCATCCAAAAATTTCATGAATATGGCTTAATGTAGTCCTCACCCAAGCATCATCATGGAAAAATTTGGAAAACCCTTACCATAGATCAAGCTTCTTTGATACTAGTCAAATTTTGATATTTTGGTTTAAGTACAAAATCATCATCAGTGAGCTTATTTGTCAACACATCACCAAGCTTTGAGTGGTCATACTCTTCCAATTTCCTATGAATATAGATTCTTATGTCTTTAGTGTGCAAAACACCATAGGGAACCCTCAAAAAGGCATTATCTGGGTTGACTTTTGTAGATTTGTTAGGATGCTTCTTGAAATTTGGTCGAGGTCATTATGTGACCTCAATAACCCTTGAAGTAGCCATTTCAAATGTTTTCAAAGTTCTTTCAAAACAACTAGGGAAAGTAGAGATCGTAATTAAAAGGAAAGTAGAGATCGTAAATACCTTTTAATTCACTTTTTGGTTAGGGTTTTTCTTGCACCAAATCTTGATTGCTTCAAATAGACTGCTTTGCTCTTCATTTTCTCTTCTCCTCTTGAATACTTGTTTGCAAATGAATTTTTATTAATTGAGATCATTCATAAACCTTTTCCACTTAACCTAATTTCATAGTGAATACTCAAACTAAAAATTTGGTAAAAACCCTAACTATCAGCAAAATCAACTTCAAAATGCTCTGCAAACATCTACATCATGATATTTTCTATTGTGATCTTCTCCAATAGATCAAGAACATTGATCCACACCTCATATCCATGTGTTGAAACATCAACACCATTTATTTCGCAAGGGATTAAATATTTTCCATTAAAGATCCACCTGAGCCAAAGCTCTCAATTTAGTTTTTGGAGGAAAGATCTACACCAAATGCTAGTACAAACTCATCCTTAACCTCTATCTCATCCTTCTTTTTTAAAATTTTATTCATCTCCTTTGTCTCTGTCAGATCACTCTTTTGAACTAGATCATTCTTCTTTACGAGATTATCCTTCTTCATGTTTTTGCTTCTATAAAACATAGAAATGTGTCTAGGTCTATTGCAATTGTAGCATGTGACATTATTTTGAACAAGTTTACCTCCATTCATTCTAGATTTGCATTGATTATATTTATGCCAAAATCTATAGCATGTATAACAATAGCCATTAAAATATTGAAACCTCATACCATTGTTAAAGATACTCATCATTTGACTTTTGCATTGACTAGCCTTATGAGAAAATGTTTTGCAAGTAAAAAAATGACCAAAAAAAGATGGAACATTCTAATTCATGATGCTTCTACATTATATAGCCTTATGTCCAAATTTATTGCAAGAATAACATAAATCATTAAAAGATGGGCACCTTTGTGAATTTGGTTGTCTAATTGGTGGTCTTTTGGCTTCATTCCTTTGATTTCAAATATGCTTTCCATTTTTCTTGTCTTCATTCTTCTTTTCAGCTTGATTTGGAGTTTTATCTATCTTTAAGCTTTCTCCCATCTCAAACCCTAATCCACCTTCATCTTTAGATCCTTTCTAGTTTGCAATCATTTCATCAAGTGTGAAAAATCTCTTTTTGAATTTGTCTTCATGATTCTTTGCTTTTTCAAGATTTGATCTCAAGTTCACAACTTCTTGTTGAAGCTTTGTACTTTCCTCATTTTTTCTTTTCACCATTGTATTTAGACATTCTTCAATTCTTTTTATTTCTTCAACTTGCACCTTTAGACAAGTGATTGTTTCATTTGATTTCTTGAACTATTCATTGACCTCCTTATCTATTTCTCTGAATTTCTTAATTTGCTCTCTCAATTTTCTAATGTATTCATCTACTTCTTTGACATTTTCTTTCATATTTCTATTTTCATCTTCAGTTCTTTCCATATATTCAACAAAAATTTTGAGTTATCCATTTATGTCAAAATATACAATCTCCTTTTTTAATTCCAATTGTAGGAATCTCTTCCATAGGAGTAGGCAGTCTTCTAATAGCCATGTGTTCAACCTCCAAGATCTTTCCCAAGTAGTTAAGCTCCTTCCAAGGAACCAAGCTCTGATACCAATTGTTGAATACTCAAAATACTGAGAGGAAGTGAATCTATATTCTTTAAAACCACATAAGCATCTAACATTCAATTTCCTCATAGTATATTTAATTTTCAATAATAAATGAAACCATGAAAACAACCAACAACATCACATAAAACATGAACACCAAATTTTTATGTGGAAAACCCAAAATGGGAAAAAATATAGTGAGGATTATCTCACAATATATTATAACCAGTTATAGTATATTACAAAAGTGCTCACTGTAGGTGGACTCACTACCCACTGAAAGAAGAAAAGATACAAGAGATAGTGGAACACAACCAGTACTTTGAACTGTTACAATTGCATTACATATGCATGAATTACAATTCCTTTGAAGCTTATAATATAAACTTTACAAACTTCATACTGATCTAAATTAACACTTTTCTCTACTCTGCATTCACCTTATACTCACACAACTCACATCCACAAACTCTTATCACATCTTGCAACATTCAAAACACTAAAAAAATCTTACATATTGTGTCGCCAAAAATTGTATACTCTTGAAGAAAGAGGCAATTTTGTGATTGATTTGGTCCTATTTTAGACACCCTTGCATCAATCACCCCTTAGAAACTACATTTATACACCCCTAATGCTCATGATTTTGGACTTTAAGGCCTATTGAACCACTCATAAATCATACAAATCCTGACAAGCAACATTCAAACCACTCAAATTTTGTGAAACCCACCTCAAAAATCCCTAGTGGGACTAAGTCGCCCAAGGTGGCGACTTAGTCCTGTTTGAGGTATTTTTCACTTTTGAGTGGGAAAATCAGCAACTTAATTCAAATTCTTGAAGGATGTCAGCCTGTGAAGTTAAAATAATGAATAATTTGGTGTTAATGCTTATAAATACATGTCTTTAGGTCATTTTTCATAACTTTAAGTCATTTTCACCAAGAAAAATCAAGAGTCAAGAGTCAAATATCTTTCACAAGAAGTTTCATTAGTCTATCTACAATAAAGTTGAAGCTTTAGGGCAGCAAGCTAGGGTTTTTGCAGGTCCTCAAGCTCACTTTTTGTTCAAGATCTTACATTGCAAAGGGTTGATCACGGATGCCTATGGTGAATCATGGAGAAATCTAGGTTGAGGAGATGCAACAAGCCATCAAATCAAGCCTAAAGACTTGTTTTCAAAGTGATTTCATCTTCCATTTTCTCCCTATCTTCAGCCTAAGGAAGATATTTTTGTAGATTCAAATCCGGGTTTCTGTCAAAAAACAGAGTGCAGACTATGGGCTTCCATTTCCACTTTCAGATTTCCACAAAATCCTAAGTGGATTGTCACCAATAGTGGCGACTTAGTCCCATTGCACTAGTTTTTTAGATATTTTTGCAGTTTCAGATACCCATTTGGTAGAAACGGCTTTCTGGATAGTTTCCCTGATCTAGGACTAAGTCACCTAGCTGGCGTAAGTGTCTCTGTCTGCTCAAAAATTAAGTTTTCCAGAATTTTAGAGGTCTCTGCAATCTTCGTTATGCTCTTCGTTGGTTTTCAATGCATAGTTCTTGTTCATCATCTCTATTTTGTTCTTTATTGCATTCATTTTATCATTTTGCATATCATAGTGTGTTTTCAAACAACTTGTATTTCTTTTTGTAATAATCAAGATCACGTTTTGTAATGGTATTTTTTTTTTTTTAAATGAACAAAACTTCATTCTCACTATGCACAAGATCCCAATTTGGTGGGCAACAACGACTACTCAAACCAACTCCAAGTACACCTCCACCCCCACTTTTTAGTTTTTTTTTTTTTGATTGAAATTGTTAATAGAAGAATAGATTTTACCATTTTTTTATTTATTTATTTGGCATTTTAAGCATTTTATTTCCCATAATAGTAGAAATGAGGAATTGCAGAAATAGATGAAAAAATGCAATGAGACCTGAAGATATTGAATAGAAATGAAAAAATGAACCTTGAATTGTATTTTAGAAACAAAATTTAGCTTTTGAAATGTAAATTGTTCAATCAAACCAAAAAAAATTACATTTGAAAACCCTAATTGAAAGGAAACAAAAAAATTGCATTTCAAAAACCCTAGAAATTGAAATGAAATAAAAAATTGCATTTGGAAACCCTAATCAAGCTTTTTGAAACCTTTGAATTCAAATCAAACAAAAAAGTTGGATTTGAAAACCCTAGTTTGAAATGAAACAAAAAAATTGCATTAAAAACCCTAATTGCTTAGATTGAAACCCTAAATTGAATTGAAATTTTTTGCTAAAACCCTAAATTGAAATCGAACAAATCATTTTTTATTTTGAAAACCCTAATTTAGAGCTCAAGAAAATTCATTTGCATTGCTTAAATGTTTTAAATTTCATTTGAATTGTATGGAGAAAACAATATATTAAAATTTACTTTCAATGTTCAATTATAATTAGATTAGAAAACAATATGTTAAAGAATAGCTACAATTCATAAATTTTATCAATGTTTGTTTGCAAATTTAGTTAGTAAATTCCTAAATCCAAGTGTACAATCCATTTCCAATTGTCACTTAATTAGATAATATTCAACATTCATTTCTATTTTGTGAACTTTGATCTCTCTCGTGCCTTTTTCCATTTCTTTTACGTGTTGTCCTGTCTTTGGACACATAACTCATTCTAGTCACACTACTTGTTAATTAGGGTTTCTAGTTTAGTCTAAAATTAATTTGCACTAGTTACCTAGACACTAAAAGAATCTAAATATTTTTCTTTTCTTTCTTTTAGTTTCTTTCAATTCCAAACAATCGAAAATAAAATACTTGATTCAAGATTAACTAATTTTATATTATACATTTTATATCATAAAATTCATTTAAGTGGGAAATATTAATGAAAAAAATGTTAAATAAAATAATCTTATATTCAATTAAAAAAATATCCAATTAAAATATACATCAAACTCAATCTTAATAATACATAATTATGTTTTTCTATTATGGAAATAGTCAATCTATTCATAAAATCAAAAA